>VWZX01002693.1:271047-367662 GCA_013399015.1 Galbula dea | reverse complement strand
AGACCACACTTCCTCAGTTTAGCTGCAAGGATGCTGTGGGAGACAGTGTGAAACGCTTTACTGAAATCAAAATACACCACATCCACTGCCCTACCCTCATCTAGCCACCTGGTTATGTCTTCATAAAAGGCTATCAGGTTGGTCAAACTTGACTTCCCCCTGGGAAACTCCATGCTGACTGCTCCCAATGACCCCCTTATCCTTGATATGCCTAGAGACAGAGTCAAGGATAAAGTGTTCCATCACCTTTCCAGGGATGGAGGTGAGGCTGACTGGCCTAGAGTTACCAGGCTCCTCCTTCTTGCCCTTTTTGAAGACTGGAGTGACATTTGTCTTCCTCCAATCCCCAGGCACCTCTCCTGTTCCCCAGTACTTATTAAAGATGATGGAGAGGGGCCTGGCAATGACATCCACCAGCTCCCTTGGCACCTGTGGGTGCATCCCATCAGGACCTATGGATTTATGGATGTCCAGCCATGGCTTTTAGGCTATTTTTCTAAAGTTCAAACGTTTAGTAGTATTATTTTTAATCTTGAGTACCTTTTCCTTTCTTTTTCCTCTCATTTTGAGATACAAGGAATGATTTGCCTCCCTTTTTCCTTGTGATTTTCCACCTCAGGTGAACCAAGCAGAAACAGAACCACCATTTTTTAAATAGAAGGCTGGAGTTTTATAGGGTTGGTCTTTTTCTTCAACATCCTCTTGTCTCAGTTGCAGTTTCCTAGAAACAAAAATATGCTTATCAACAGTTTCAAAAAAAAAAAACCCTAACAAAAAACCTCACTTATAATTTCCCTTTTCACATTATTGATTCCAAGATTTTTTTGGATACTTCTGTAGACACTGTTGAAAGCATGAAATCAATAGCAAGCTTGGGCAGTAGGGTAGACCAGAGATGAACAGCACTACAAAGGATTGTAAGCAAACTCCGAAGCTGATATTACAAACCAAGCAAAAGAACAAAGCTACAGCCCTCATCTGAAAACAGTTAATGAAAGCAGTATAAATCTAAATGTGCTGTAGCTTGTGGTTAACCAAATATGCAGTAATATGCTTGTCAAAATCAACAGTAACTACTTGGAATTGGCTAATGAGCGTACTACTTTGGAAGGACTTGAGAGCCATGTGTAGAAAAGGAAGAAGAGCAAAATGTTGCATTACAGAGAAAACATAATCATGGAAAGAAAAGCAGTAGGACTTCAGCTATGATTTTAAGGTATGTTTTTTTAATGTAGCAATTAGAATAGGAGTGAGGAAATATCTCTGTAATCACTGACTAGATCTCGGACAAAACACTTAACATATGGAGTTTTGGTGTTCCTACATGTAAAATCTGAGAAACACCTGGGAATTCACAAGGGAGAGGTGTTACACATAACATCTAGATTATGCTGTTCAGAAGGGCTACTCCTATGGGCAATATGCAATTCTTCACTCTTTGGCCCAGATCCTTCTGAGATTAAAGATTAAACTAAAACCAGAAGCTCAGATTTTACTTCCTCAGAATTGTAAGGTTCAGGAAACTTTATATTTGAACATGTAACTGCATTTAATGCCAGAGGGAACCTACAGGAAAAATAAATCATTTGAATTAACAAGTAATAAAGATGTCATATGACTGTGACTTTGGCCTGCTGTTTAAGTTATGCAGGGTGCACAGAGTACTATCTACTCGCCTAGCAAATAGCTGTCAAATTAAGTAGAAGATATTCCCCAACATTCTATGATGGAAACATTTTCCAAACTTCTCTCTAGTTTTTCCCTTTAATTTTGACCATCTTCAACTCCTTTCAGCTTTTAGAGGAGCAGCGAAGACATTTTGAAATGATTAAATTTGCATTTTTTTTGTCACAACCTGTGAGCACTGAGCATCACAGAGCTCTTCTTGTGTCCTCTCCCACTGTACTTTCCAACTCTTAAAGCCCAGGGGCAGAAGCTGACCAGCTGCTGCTATCAAGGGTCCCCTATTAAGAGGGTCCACTGCCATGCTCTAAAGATGAGGGAAATCAAAATATAGGACTTGGCAGACATCTGCTTAAGAGTCCTGTGTTATACCTTGCTCTAGTCCTATGACAGCCATGCTGCACAGCTGGCAGCTGACTGTGGCTGCAAGATGCTGGAAGTATTTGTCAGAAATATCTCTTCCTTTGCCATGCAAGGGAAATGCATGAAATGTAGCAGGGAAATGTTGGTGAGTCCTTCTGGCACGCTGCAGCAAGGCAAGTTAGCTGCCATTAATTCACTAGGCTTGAAAGGAAAGAAAGTGACTATGGCTGGTGCTGACCAGAGTCCAGTATGGACAAATCTCCATGGGAAATTTCTAAAAGGTGATTCTATGAAAACTTAGGATGAGATGATGGTTTTGCTGCCGTTGCTGCAGTTATCAAAACATCCAGTCTTAGTCTCTGGGTGTACTTTGGGAATTCAGCAGTCCATTTATCCAGCTGAATTAAACTGTTGAAGCTCTGCTGATTTCAGGAAAATCAATGAAGATGTGACAATTTGCCTTGGCTGATGAGGTGGCCTGGGACACCACTTTCAATGCCGAGCGGGAACTCAATCTGCTGACAAAGAGCTGTCAGCAAGTTGTAGAGTTTGTAAGATTTGTAGTATAATGTCACTTAAAGAAATGGTAAGAGGAAAAGGAGACACTGAAAAGTAGTGGCTGTGGGCAAAAGGCCAGTAGTAGTCATTTCACTGCCATATCCATTAAAAGAAGGGGAGGGGTGGGGGTGAACATCCATGGCAGCTAAATTGGTATAATAAAGTCAGCAGATGAAAGCACAAAGATCAGAAGAAAAAAACCACAAAACATAGAAAAATGAAACTAGAGAAGTTTAAACCTGCTTTGTATTTCCAGAAGTCTGCTATGGGATAGGAGGTAGAGGAAAAGGTTTTATTAAAAAAACATGAAGTGTTGAGACTGTTTCCTCCTTGTGCAAGGAAATTGCTTGCAGAAGGAAGCCAGGGTTGTAATACAATGTACTGCTCTTTACTCCCAGCTGTGAGGGAGAGATCCCATCACAAGACCAGGGTATGGTTGGTGCTAGAAAATCTCTGAGGAGGTGCCATGATTTCCAGCAGTTCTGTTTCTTTTCTTTTTAGGGTCTAACACTTTTAAAAAATGTGCTTCCAACTATCTTGAACGACTTCATGGCACATTTCACAAACATGTTGATCCTCATTTCCTGGCAGAATTCCAGTTTGGGTAATTGCATCTGCATTGGGCAATTACATCTGCATAAGCTCAGCTAGAGATATCATCCGGAGCACAGTAAGAATTCTGCACATAAGCTGCTGACCTCAACTTTAAAAAGGGACCCTGAAGTTTCTGTATTGTTAAATTATATTGAAATTTTTAACCCAAGGGTGGTAAAATTGGGGTGACTCTGTTGCTGCTTATTTATGGTGTGCTAATCAGTTACGTTTATAGCATACTTCTACATCCTTCAGGGTAAACAGTCACATAAATGTATGATATATCACAATGAAAAGAGTAGAGTACATATATTAGAGACAGTAAAGAAAAGAGAAGTAGGAAGGATTAAAGCTACAGAAGAGAGAGAGACTGAAAGAAAAATGTCAAGAAGAAAAATTCATTGCACATATTCAATGAAAAATCCAAGGTACTGCAAATAGCCTGTGATATTTTTATTACAAGAAAATATTAAAAAATTACTTGAGGCTCAAATAATATTTAGTTTTCCTATTTTATTTTAAGGCTATTAATCTACTACTATGCATTGCTCTTAATACACAGAAGCAGTACTTTTCTTCTTATTATTGAAGTACAAGTAATGTTTGATGGCTGTTATGAGGTTCCAGTATGTATCTTTCTATAAAGTGATATTTGAACGCTCAGGACCCCATTGAAGTTCAGACCAGCTGACACTGGGATTTTCTCAAAGTATTTGTAAATTCTTTGGGCTTGTGAATACATTTATTGTGGAAGAAATATGCCTAGTTATGAAAGACTTGGAGTTTGTTTATAAATGGCTATTTTTATATTCACAACTGACATCACTAATAGAAAAGATATGTTTTCGCCAGCAGAATAGGTACTTTAGTAATCACTGTCAATTTAATTAATGGATCACTGATATGCTGTTGTAAGTAGTGTTAGCAAATACATTTTTGATGCATGATTGTATGTCAGATAGTTGCAATGTTAGAAATAGGCATCTCCTTTTGTAATAAAATAAATCCAAATACAAAAGCCTCCGAATATAAAGACTATTTGCACTTAATTCAGTTACGTCTAGCCTACCTGGCTGCATCCAGTTCCAGAAAATGAAACCAAACACCCAGAGTAGACCCATGTTTTCTCTGTGGTGGTTTTAGTCACTAATCTATTGTTTAAAAGAAAGAAGGGGTAGAACAACTCATATTTCTCTCTTTTTAGCACTATGTGTCCTGGGTTTGGTTGGAACAGAGCTAATTCTGTTCAGAGATATTCTGAGAAACTGCTGGAGGGACAACACAGCAAGGCACCAGCAATCCAGGGTGTTCCTCAAGGGCATCGATGACAACTTCCTCCTCCAAATGGTAGAGGAACCAAATAGGAAAGGTGCTATGCTGGACCTTGTTCTTACCAACAGGGAAGGGCTGGTGACCAACATAAGACTCAGGGACAACCTTAGATGAAGTGACCATGAAGCACTGGCATTCAAGATCCTCAGGGCACCTAGGATGATATATTCTAAGCTCACTACCCTGGAGCCCCTATTACAAGAGGGCTATGGGGGTGCTGGAGCAAGTCCAGAGAAGGTCCACAAGAATGATCAGAGGACTGGAGCACCTCTCCTATGAGGACAGACTGAAAGAGTTGGGATTGTTCAGTCTGCAGAAGAGAAAGCTCCAAGGAGACCTTCTTGTGGCCTTCCAGTATCTGAAGGCCTACAAGAAAGCTGGTGAGGGACTTTTTAGGAGGTCAGATAGTGATAGAGCCGGGGAAATGGATGCAAGCTACAGGAAGGTAGATTTACATCAAACAGTAGGAAGAAGTTCTTCACTATGAGAGTGGTTAGACAGTGGAACAGGTTGCCCAGAGAGATCGTGGAAGCCTCATCCCTGGAAGCTTTTAAGACAAGGCTTGATGGGGCCATGGGCAACCTGATCTAGTGGAAGGTGTCCCTGCCAGGCAGGGGGGTTGGAGTTAGATGATCTTTAAGGTCCCTTCCAACTCTATGATTCTAATTCTATGATTCTATATACATCATATTTGATATATAAACTGGGGGTCAGCTCCCCCTTGCTGAGTTGCTAGGTTAGTCTTCCTTGCAAGATTGTTCTTCCTTTCTGATCTTGCTTTTCTCCTGTGCTTCAGTGACCCCTAAGTTCCTGCACTCAGTACCAGGATGCAGCTCCTGAGCCTGACTCTCATCTGCTGCTGAGGCCTTCTGCCGCAGTATCAGTGGCGATGTATTTACTATCAAGGAGGGTTTGGGTTCAGCACTGAGTTTTGTAGATATTTGTATATATTTTTTATATATTTCATCTATCATTATTATTATTATTAAAGTAGTTTTAGTTTTATTTTCCAATCTACAAGTCTCTCTCTGTGTGTTTTATCGCCTTTCGCTTCCTGTGGAGGGGGAGGAGGGGATAACAGGGAGCTTCTGTCATTAGGTTGGTGGTCATCCCAGCCTCAACCCTCAACATTATGCAATGAAATATAAGTGATGGCCATGCTTTTGTTTTGAATGACTACTACTAGTCATATTCATAACATCCCTAGTTTCATCAGGTAGGCAAAAACGTTCTTTGTGTGTCTTAATCGTGGCTTTATTGGCCAGAAGCATCTTCTGAGTAAGTTAGCATTGCCAAGGATGAGGAAGCCTTGGAGATGTGTGGAAGAAGACCTTCAGATGCCCTATGGACCTGGGAACATCAGGTACCTACATCCTTTTGAAGGTTTAACATCTGGAATTATTTTGATCTCAGCTTAATTAGTCAGCAGTCCGTCTTATTGATCATAAATAGCAGAGACATAGAAATGGTCCTAATGCAAAATGTTGAGCAATGTTTAAGTAAGATCAAGCCTTTGATGCAGTATGTGTATCATAGACCTAAGTGCATTCTGCTTACTCTAAATTATTTAGGAGTGCAGTGTCTCTTTTCAGTAGAGAATGTTAAGTAGGCACTCTCAAAGATAACTCATGCCTTAGTGGGGCTCGATCATGCTTTGGAGGTGCCTATGGCCTTGGACCACAGGGTTCCTCTGGTCATTATATATTTAAAGCACTTCAGTTAGGTGAGGCATTTAAACCACAGTTTTAAAGCCAGAAGGAAGAATTATATTCATCCAGTGGTTGTCTAGTGTAACGAAAGGTATAGAATCTTACCAAGCACCATTGCTTGTGTGCCAAGCTTTCAGCTTGCACTGGAGGAAGCTTGAACTGTTCTCTTAAACAGGGAACAGCTTAAACAGCTGGAGAAACTGCTTGTTTGAAACCAGGATGTTTGTTTTTATTATTATAGTTCCAGCATATTTCCTAAAATTGTTGGAATGCCAGATGCTACTTTGGTGAACTCCAGATGGAGGAACTTTAATCAGTAGTGAGATGTGGTTTACTAGAAATGATTCTTTACAACATAAGAGGATCTCAGGCTGCTTCTTTTTTGAAGTATTTTGGTTTGCTCTTCAGGCCATTCATTTAAAGTTTCTTCACTGTAGAGATTTACAGTATCTTTATTGTAAAAATGTAGCACTGAACTAAATATTACTTGCAATACAGGGTGATGAGAGGTACAGTTCTTTATTCTGAGGGTTACCCAGGTGTCTAGAATATCAGATTTAACATACTTTTGTTTAGTGTTCACAGTATGTCTTTCCTCCATTCTCAAACTCAGAGTATTTTTTCATATGGTAACGGCATGCATAGTTTTCAATATTTGCATAAGGACCAGGTTCTCTGGTCTGCTTTGTTTTGTGCTGCCTGTAGCTTCACAGCTGGGATTCCTCCATTGATGAGAGAGCATAAAATCAAAGACAGTTCTCTTCATCTTTCCCCTTTGCAGCCCACTCACAGGAGCAAAGCAGTGGGCAGCAGCCAGAACACAATACAGTGCTATCCCCATCTGTCCTGTATTCTCTGTGATCACATCTATCATCTTTTTTTCAGAAGACTGAACTTCTGGAAGGACCCTAAAATATTTGGCCACATCTTTCTGTTGTGGAAGCCTTTCATACTCTTTCTTTCAGCTAGAAGTGCAACCTGATAATAATATGTCCTATTTCCTCTACGGGCTTCAGGAATAACATGAAAGATAGAACAGAAGGGTGCAGAGAGCTGATGTGATTCTCTGATTATGCCTCCATAGAGCCTATTTGTAACTCTGTGTGAACATGGTTCAGAAGGCACAAGACATTAGTGGTGAGAATTTTAACTATTATAACGTGAAAATAGCTAGAAATCATTTGGGGCTGGGGAAGTCATTTATACCAAAGAAATCATACTCTACAACTCAGAATAGCATAAATATGCAAAGGAAAAGCCATCCTTACAGCATGTATAACTTTTGAGTGCCCTGGAGTTACTTCCATCATGAATTCCAGTGCTCATATTCTTGCTCTCACAGGCTGCATCTGCTGTGTAGTGCTGGTTTTAATGCGACTCATTCAGCTTTTATGTCCATTAAACAGTGGACGTGTGGGCTGATGCCAAGCCCAGGTATCTGAATACCTTTCCTGTTTTTTAGGTGGCTCCTGAGTTCTGTGTTACCATAGCTGCCCAGGGTATCAGCAATAACATCTCTAATGCAGGATTAGACAAAACCATAGAATAATTCACCATCAGAAGTAGCTGTAGTAGCAGCTCCATATGTGTAACAGATTTATGTTGAAGGTCTGGGAGGGCATTACAACAGAGCCCTGCTGTCCTGCTAACATCATTCTGCCTACAGGCACAGTGGAGCTGTGTCCACACAATACCTCTAAAAACAACAGCTAGGTTAGATACATAGGTGAGGTCAACTCTACTGGTATGTTAAAAGCAGTATCTCCCCATTTCTCCCTTTCTTAATTTCTCTCAGATAAGTAATAAATACTGTTGTAGGAAGAAATTAAACATATTGATTTGGTCTTACCCAATCTTTGTTTCCCCTCACCCTCAGCTATGGGGGTCAATGCGCAGAACATATGCTGAATGAAGAAGCAGCAGAGCACAGAATTGTCAGGTCAGATAACCACTATTTGGACTGAAGCTTCTGAACTTTTGTCTCTCTACCAACAAAATTATATGGCATCTTTCTTCTCAAATGTCTTGACTTGGCTTTCTAAGAATTACTTCATGCTGTGCTGAAACAACCCCTCTGGGACAACAAAGTGTGAGATGAATGAAACTGAAATTAATACTAGGTTGTCTGATGTGTTCCAGGAGGCATTTGGGTCAAGATTTTGGGTTCAAACTCCATTCAAGGCAAAAGATTGATTGGATAATTAAGACAAGAGGTTTTCATGAGATCAGTTCTACAGTTCTACAGATCAGTTCTTCTCATCTGAGGTGTGCCATCAGTCCCATCTTTTCTCAGGGCATAACAAAGTCTTTTGCTCGTTGTTTGCTAATAATTAGCAGGACCTGCAGCTTTTTTGGGTTTTTTTATGGAAGTTACTGATTCTAACACTAGCCCTGCTCCAGGTACACTTTGCACAAAGACAAAATCTCAGCTTTCAGCAACAATACGATAAAAGTGTGCTTTCTTTGTGCTTTGTACCTTCTGCTGCTACACCAGTAACCAACCCTTTATCACGTAATCAAATTCTTGCTGAACTATACGCCATCTGTGATCGAATGAATGATGAATAAATTCAGAATGCAATTTTAGCTAGCTTATTTTTGGTTCATATTTTGTTCTTAGTAGAGTTGAGTCTTTTTGACCTTGTGAAAAATGGTTACATTTGAACTAAAAATGTCTTTTATTTCTAGATAATGGACTATGCCAGCTTCCATTTCTTTTGGAATTCAATAGAAACTGTTTGGTATATCAGGATATTTTCTACATCCGTATTTACTTTTTCTTCCTTTCAGGCTATACGGTTTGATATAACTAAAACTCCAATCTTTACTCATATCTCCTGGCCTCAGCAATTCTTTTTTTGATTTCTGTTGTTTTCTGTGTGCCAGGAGCTCTCACTATCAAGAATTACTTTTAGTTTTCCACTCATATAGCTATGAGCTAACAAATTACACCCATTTTTTGAGGCCTTCCGAGCTAAGTGAATTTGGCTCAATCTTTCTCAGCTATCAGCCTTTCCATTATTGTTAGGGAATGCTTCAGTGATATTTATTCGTCATTCTGGTAATGCAACTTCTTTTGCTTTGATGCTGAGACTTTGAAACTTGGATGCCTGACAACATAGCACTTCCTCCAGAAAGAGTCTAATTAAAATGTCCTAATGCAGTGACCCTTTGTCACTTGCAACACCTGCAGACATCTCTTACAGATATCTTGTTTTGCTGTATGTCAGCTTTCAGCAAAGATGAAAAAGTTTGGATTTACTCACAATGTCGTGCAAGGGGCATTATGCAAGGCAAAAATCATCCCTTACAAAACTTGTTGGGAACAGTGTGCTCTCCATGGTTCTTGGTAAAGATGTAGACTTCTCCTTCCCCTTGATGTGGACACTGAGGTTTGTGCAGCTGCTTATCAGACATTTTCTGCAGCTTCTTTAAGGATCTGATTTGCATGTTTACTTAAATTGCATGTACAGCCATTATTGGTTTTGCTAAACAGTGTTTTGGCAGAAGCGAACAGTGTCAGATGGAGACTCAAAATGCTTGACAGAGTTCCCTGGAGCAGAAGCAGCAGATGTGGGGGGACAGAAATTGCAACAGCCTTAAGAGTGGGCAAGCACCTTTGGGAAGATAGAGGCAGTCTGAGCTAACCAGAGGAGGCTGAGATGGAAACAGTTGCTTAGCAGAGGGGAACCCTCTGGTGAGTTTCATGCAGGTTGTTATTAGCTTCAGTAACTCTTGGCTTTTCTGTTGGGTCCTGTCATCCCATTCTGTTCCCTCATTAAGCCTTTAACTGCTTTGGCTTTTCTCTAGCTCTTCTTATTTATTTCCCATCAATATTTTCACTTCTGTTTTACCTCAGCACAGAGTCTCACCACATTTCCTGTTTCCACCTCTGATTCTCCCCATTGACACTGTTTCTCCCACTTTCTTCATGTGTGGTTTGTGTCCTGTCCTCTCAATTCCTCACCACAGTTTTTGCCCTGCTAATGTCTGACACTATTCATGACACTGCTACTGTCTCAACTCTTTTAGAACTGATAGAAGCCCACAGAGCTCTTTGCTGCCTGGTTTGACCTTCAGTCCAAATACACACGCTTGCTGGAAGCCCAGTCAGATACAGAGTACATAAAGAGTAGTTAACAACTGCCAGAGGGAAAGCATCTGCCTGAATCCAAACAAGGCACATAATGATTAACAGGTCTTCATTAGACTTTGAATATAGGATTCCAGGCAGCTGTAGCTTCTGTCACACTCTCAGTGAATATTATTCATTGGTAAAGGTGGACAAACAGCTCCACCACAGCTGTATCAAACAATAGACGTAGAGAAGATAGAACTAGTCATGGCAAGTCTTCTGTGACATAAAATAGCAGACCAGGTACTATATACCACTCCGCTCCCTCTCAAGCACAAAGGAAAGGAGCATCTTTATATGATTCAAGGTGCCAAGACACCCATGGAAATTTAGAGGACCATTTAGGCCAATCCATACGCTGTTTGTACCTCATGAAGGTAAGCCTCAGGCACAGCATTTTGCAAGCATTAAAGGTTAAGCTGCCAATTCAAGATGCAATAAAACAGCAAAAACAACTGAACCTAAGCCAAAAGATAAATACATGCACTGTCTGATCAGTCAGAGTAGCATATGTTGTTGAGAATGTCTCTGGAGATGTTCCCCCAGAAAGGAAGGTGAACTGTTTGCAATCAATCATAAGGGTTCTTGTGGTTTTTTCCACTTCAAGTGTATAGGAGGTTAGAAATTATAATATTGTTTTGATGGTTGGTAATTTAAAAGATATATGTTTGATTTTTCTGATAGAGAGTGGTTGCTGGTTTAGGATGATGAATTATTGAATCATTTTACAAGAAACTAAGATAAATATTTTAAACAAAATGGAAAAGTATGAGGCAGCATGATAATAAAAAAGAATCCTCCCAAAAACTACTTAGCAGAACACAGTTACATTTAAGTTTACTGCATCTGAGGGAATACCACAATGCAAACCAGATTCAGAAAACTTTGGTCTTGTTAGCATCAGTCTTTAACATTTTGTTGTCTTCAAACGAAGTTGTTGATAGAAGCTATTCACCCCATTTTTTGTTTTATCAGGGAGTAGGGCTGAAAAAACTAAACACACTTTTCAGAAGTGCTAACATTTTCAAAAAATGGGTGTGTACTTTACTATGCATTAACAATTAAAGCAGTTGGTAAACCTTATTTTGTGTTGAATCTTCAAGACATCTGTAAGCTATCCTTATGACCTCTAGGACTGGGTTCCAAGTTCAGCCTTACTAGTTTACCAGTATAGTTTGGTCTACCATCATATGTCCAAAATTAAGTTTAATTCTAAGATTCCTCCTGCCTGTCTCTCAGTAGGGCTGACAGGCAGCCTCGGTACATTGTAGATTGCTGGATATTTGGATCAGGCAGAAGTAATCCTTGGGATGGCAGTTTTAATTCAGCCTTGAAAGGAACAGAAGATCTCTTTGTTTCCAGATAAGTGACTGCAGCAAGAGAGCAGGAGTATATATCAAATGGTTAGATTGGACAATAAGTGAGATGATGTATTTTTAAATTGCACAATGCTATAATAGTGGGGAGGTGCCAAGCGCTCTTTGGAAAGTGGTTTCAGATGTTTCCTACCCAGAACAATACAGATTTTGAGGAATTTATTTAAAAGCAATCAGAAGGCAAAAGGTCACTGTGCAAGCTGACTAATTGGTCTCCAGCCAGATGGAAACCTGTACTTAGCTCTTTTCAAGGACAAGTTGCTGCTGGCTAATGTGTGGCAGATGGGGAGCGAGGGGAGTTTATTTTCATGAGTCACGCTGATGCGATGGCTACATAACTCATTGTACTGGGGGTTAAGCCAGATCTCAGTTTTCTATCTGAAGGATAGTCTGTGCATGCTCCATGTTAAAACAAAGATACGTATGAATCAGAAGCAGACATCTCTCTTATTTCCCTGCAATCTTAAACTGAAGTATCATATGCTTAGTCTCAAAACAATGCATAAGTCCAACTCACTTAATTCGCCTGTGTGCGGTTCAGGATGCTTTCTGGATGAGATGCAACATTCATCTTCATCCAGCATTTTGTCACTGTCTCCATAAAACAACAAATAAATGAAAACATATTACCAGAACAAATCTACAAGATGATCTCCCTCTTTCTGATGCTTCCCAAAGACCCACTTCTACTAGAAACTTTCTGGGTGCTGCATGACAGCTTACTGAGGAATAAACCCTAGATGACTGTCATGAAGTGGTAATTTGTATAGCTTGTAAAATTTGAATAATGCTAAAACAGAAAAGACCATTGTGTCATCTGACACTTCCATGAGATCCACCTCTTCCAACCTTAAACATGGTCACTTTCCTTGCCCTTCCTTCCACATTCATCGTATATCCTACAGATTAGTCTACATTTGTATTTGGTAAGATCTTTAGAGGATCTCCTCTTTTCTATTTGTGCTCTGGGAGTAGATTCTTTAGCTTTAGGCAAAACACGATCTACTCCTTGGCTTTCAGGGCTTTGTAAAATCACCTTTGAATTCTGTTTCTGTTTTCAATATCCTACAAACAAAGAAAAATTAATGTTCCAAATATCAAAACTTATTAGCTGGTCTTACTCAAAAAGCAAAAATCTAAGATTCATCAGGTAAAGAACATCCAAGACTACAGGTAAAGGTTTTGCAGGTTGTGTTGCCTTTATTTTCTGTTATACAGAGAAATGATGGACTTAAATGCCAGCTTTTCTGAAGTATAGGAGGATTGTCCCACATGTATGTGTCCAGAAAGCTCTCATAATTTGCATTCCCATTTGGCAACCCTTCTGCTTAACATGAATCTTCTTCTGTTTTTTACTCTCTATCTTTTCTTTTACGAAAGGTCCTCTAAAACTGTAGCTAGCTAAAGAGAATGCACAACGTTATGTGTCTTCTGTGCAGATGACAGCTTTGGGCATACCATCTTATGTTTATATGCAGAATATGACTTTCATAAATATTTTTCCCCAGTGACTTAGGTTGTAAACTGATATGCAACCTGATCCCAAGCTGGAGAGCTCATGTGGGGAGATAGATGCCGATATGGGTTGCTATGTATATAATATTTGGACTATGCTTTCAGAATGGACCACACTTAAAGATAGCTGAAGCTGTGAGTTAACTAAACTCTGCAGTTATAAAGAAAGTTGCATACTGTTTAGATTTAGGTATAATTTTGACTGAATGAAGCACAAAGGGAAAAAAAAAAATTAAAGAGAGAAGCAGGAAATATTACTTTTTTGTCTGGAAGTGTTGCTCAGCAAATTAAAACTTAAATTTAAAACTTTAATCCTTTTACAAAAAAGGAAAATCTAGAAAAGCCTCAGTGGCTCTATATACTTCTCCTCCCCCCACCCAAAAAAAATAATTAAAATAGAAATTGAAATCTACATTTTAAAAAATTATTGTATTTTTTAAGAGACCTTAGAACACTCCTTTGCAATCATGACAATGAATTAAAACTGCAATGAGTTCTGGCAGCAGTAAGGATCTCTACTTGCAAGTGCAATCTCTCAAGCTCGAAAGAATATAATTACTCTAAAAGGCAGGTCTGCACAGAATATGCACAAATAAGTTGCTTTACTCAGCAGCAGAACAGTTTGTGGGTTTTTGGGGTTTTTTTTTTATTTGCTTACTCAAAAAGATATTGGAAAAAAATGACCTCAAAAGTCAAGAACAAACAAACTACAAAGTCTAGTATCAAGCTAGCCAGCCTGTAAATGCCAAGCTAAACCCAAGGGAAAACAATCCAATTCCTAGCTAGTTAGAGGAAGAGGAAAAGCAAAAACAATCAAGTCAAACCAGGAAGAGATCAAAATAAATAGACAAGTCGAAACAGAGGAAACTATTTTCACTTGGATCATTTCAATAATGTCTTGATCCCTGTAGTTATGATATTGTCTTAAAAGTTACCAGTGGAAGTTTTTCAAACTGTGTAGAATTAATCCTTTTAATGTTGTTACCTTGTTCCTGGGCTTTCATGATCCATGTCTCGCAGAGGTTCTCTGCAAGCATGAGGTCATAAGTGTATTTTAAGTTGCATTAGAACTTCTCCTCATGAGGATATCATGAGTTATTAGAACTCATGACTCTAAGACCTGTATATTTAAGAAAAAATGTCAAATGCTGTCACTGTCGGAAATTAAAGAGCAAGCATTAATGGCACTTCTGACTGAAACTTTCTCCCTGCTGGTGTTTGTGACCCTGTGCCTCCAAGGGCAGCCCTCCCTGCAATTCTGCAGCCCAAGGGAGACCCAAGACTGCCAGGAGATTGCTGATCTGCAGAGTGACTGCAGTGTACAGCCTCATTTCTTCAGAGCAGGATATGGCAAAAGAAAGATTTTGCAGTGAGGCAGCACGTGGCTTCTCCAAGAGCTCAGAGAAGTGTGGAGTAGACACCTCTGAAGCAGATAGTACCTGTGTGTGACAACAGGTCTCCCCTCTGCAGTCTTTGTGTTGGTGCTGAGCTCTGCACACAAGAATCTAGCCATAGCTTGCAACACAGAGCAAAATGAAATACAGTTAAACCCACTGTAACCTCATTCTACACAGCACATAAACCCTCTGATCATCTGTTATCTTTGGTAATATCAGCCACATCACTGTTCTTGAGGGAACTTTCCTCGTTGGGCTTCGCAAGAAGGTCAGTGACCTCAACTTGTCCTGTATCAGAGCTGAACAGGAAAAGGAAATTGATGGACTGAACAATAAAATAGCTTTACAGTACTTTAAAAGGCAGCTTTCATCATCTGAGGGGCTCCTCTGCCTCCATATTAATTTGATTGGGTAATCTTCAGCAAAGCATCTGTTTCAGTTTACAGCTAATACTCCAAAGGCACGAATCTTGAGTCAGACATTCTTTCACACACCCTCCAAATGAACAAAGGTAATATTAATCTCAAACACTGAAAGCAAATGAGTGAATAGAGGAAGCACAGACACACAACTACTCTTTGATTTAAAGATACATCATATGAAATCCAAAAACGGTTCTTTGCTATCACCCTTTGTCTTTGCTGCCTCACTGTTGTTTTAACAAGAGCAAGCACTAGCTGGAGATTTTGATCAGATTTAGGAGAAAGTTTACTGGAGTCTGACCCAAAATTCATTAGGAAAATAAAATTTGTAGAGGCCAAAACTCATTTGAATCTATTGGGGAACAGTTTGGGCCAGAAATGTAGAGGGAGAATAAAACAGTTAAAAGGGTTTTTTTGGTGATGATTTTGGGAGGTTTTTTAGGGGGGGCAGGGTTCGGTTGGTTGGTTTGGTTGGTTTATTAAAAATGGGCTCTTGTTTTGTTATGGATCCCTTTGCTGAAAACAAAATAAAAAATAGCAACAACAGTAGAACAGATTACAACTCCAAAACAAACAATACTGTAAGCCAAACAAAATGCTTTACTCAACCCAAGAGTGTATTTCCAGGTTGGCTGTTGTTGTTAAAGAAAGTAGTCATCATTTCTGGCTTAGGTCAACCCAAACAAAAATTAGTGTGAGATTCTTCAGGTTAGCAGCAAACTCAGCAAAAACATTATTCACATGGATATGTTTGTCTTTACTGTTATTGTAGTAATATATGCTTATCTGTACAGTATGTGAGCTCTTATTCTAATAACTGTTGTTATGCCTGAAAACACCTTGCACATCTCAATTCTGAAATTTTCCTATGCAGAGAAAATTGGTATTTTCATAGCTTAGGTTTGTTTTGTGATGTAATCTACCTTCTGCTGCTGACTGGCTTTAGATTTTTGGGGTAATTTCACTTGTGACTTTGAATGTCTTAGGCCCAGGCAGAGGAATGAAAAGCAAACATCTGAATTTAAAACAGCCTCCGTGAGCATATTGCTTTCCTTGGCACAGAGCCTCCAGCTGCACTTCAAACAGCAAAGCCTTAACGAACCCAAAGGAGAATTTCAAGAAATGGTTTCCAGTGTTCAGATAGGTCACTGGCCCTCCAAGTAATCTGTGGTCTTTTAAAGATGAGCACAGTGAAGCTGCCAGAGGAAGATAAAGACAAAATATAAGCCATGTGTGACACCAAGACAAGGTCAATGCATATGGACCCCAAAAGGGACACAATGAGCTGATTTGAAGCATGCAAGTTGACCGAGAGCATGGACGGATAGAAGACTTTATCTTCCTTAGAATCAAGTCAAATATTGGTGTTGAAAGACTCAGCATAAGGGAGACAGCAGGACAGAAGAGAGCAAGAAGACTTCTGCCAACTAGCTGTTGCTGGCCTGGCCTGTCAAGCAGTGAAGTCGTCTCAGTCGCAGGCATGCTCTCTTGTCTTCCAAAATGTCAAACTGATGAAAAAAAGAAACTGTTTTTCTTTCCTGCTGCTGGTGTTTCTGTTGAAATTGCAAAGCTTTTCAAAAGTGCTGATGCAGAAGATTTGCAATTGGGTACAGCTGTTGACAACTCCTTTCCCAAGTTATGAAGTCTAGCAAAGGCAGTGCCTGCTTCTGCCTGGAACCATGTTGTCACCACTTAGCAGGGTGACAGCTGAAATATGCACAGCAACTTCTTTCTTTTTATGACACTCTGAACAAGCCAGAGCACTTTTAGCCTGGGAACAAGGGAATAAAGTATTGATCTAGGTATAGGGAAATAGTAAGACAAGCCAGGCTGTATTTCCCTTCAAACTGCCAATCTGCCACCTGCTACTCTTTCGTTCTCCCTCACACCACTGATGCGAGGAGTGTCCAAACTTCAGCACATGATTTGCAAACAGCAGTGCCCAATGGGCTGTTGCTGTAGGTCTGCCATCAGCATCAGGCCTGTTCCAGCCTACTTAACCATCTAATTTGGTAAATGTCAATATGGCCTCTTGGTTCTCGGCACCATATGCTATCTGATTAAAAGTCAGTCAGGTTTCTCTCATCTCCTCCTTCTTTCAGGAAGATCATTGGCAGCTGACAGCCCCCACTGGGAGTTTTAGGAAAGGAAGTGTTGTGTGCTGTGAAAGTGCTGCTGTAATTGTAGGCATTCCTGTTCTGCTTCAGAGACACAGCCATGAAGTGTGGCATTGTTGGGCAACTCATGCTACAAGCACTGGGCAAACACCCAAGGGTGACCTGAAGGGAGGGCAAAGGAAAGGTTGCACAGGTAAGGTAGACAGTAGGAGGGTGGCTATGAACCTGTGGAGTTTTGCTAAGGAATCGGTTAACAGGAAGGACACTAAGCTTGCCAATAGACAAGCACTTAAGAGTTTTATTCATTTTCCTTAATACTTGAACCATAGGAGTGACACGAAAGAACTTTTACAGGGCAGAAGTCAAAGGCTGATGAAGATGAGAGCTGAAAAATGGAGAACAAAGGAAAGAAACAACAACAGATTTTGCCTTCACACTCTTAGAGGTGTTACTCACAAACATTCAAGATAGAAATCTGTTTTAAAAATTCTACACTGTTTTGCTCTTCTCCCTCACATGAATGCTCTGTGCACACACTTCTTGTTCTTTGAGGACCATTAATTTATTGCCTCTTCTTCATGGCTCTCTGGATCATCTGGTATGATTTTTCAAATAGGAACGGGGGGAGTCTGCACAAGGCAGAAGGAAAGGCAGAATTTATTTGCAGAATGGGCAGAGTGATTTAGCCAGAAGACCACTGGTCTCAGACAGGACAAATGCAGCCCTAAGTCCTGCTTCTGGCACAGCTGCAGACCTCCTAACTTTAACCAAACCACACATTTCTGGTTGGTCTCACTAACTCCTATGACTCCATCAGAGAAGTCCCAAGAGAACCAGCTCGCTCACATTCACTCTGGCTGCACATTTGCCTAATCTAGCATTCAACCTGCACAGCAGAGTTCACCTTGGAGTTCTCTTCCCATCACACTGGAAGTGAAAAGCTTCTCTTTCTTCCTAAGAGGTTTCTCTTTTCAGGGAAAAATATCTGTAAGAGTTGGGGTTTTTTCTGTAGCTAAAAGTGATCATGCAACAGAGAGCAGTTTCACCTAGCATGCTTTGGGGGAACTGCCAGAGAGACCTGCAAGAGGTGGTGGGAAAGAAACCTATCACCAGCCCACCCAGCAGTCTGCTCTACTGCTGCTTTAAACTTCACCCACTGCAGGACCCAGCCCAAGGTCAGGCTTACAGCCAATGCAAGCTGTGGCTTGATCAAAGATAAAAGACCCAGGGCTGCAGTTGCATTTGGAAAATGGCTTTTCATTGGTTTTATAATATGAGCAGAGGGAGACTGGTTATAAAGACCTAGTTTTTTCCTGTCCTGCTGTATTGAATTTTCTCACTCACAGTATTTTCTTCTTTTTAATTTGCCAGTTTGGGAAACTCAATTCAGCTATGTGTCATCACAGCTGTACTGCCAGCTTCCAGCTGAAAAGAGGTCTGAGCTTCTGCCTCAGGAGCTGGATCTTATATCCCAAGTTGAGTCATGAAATTCTAGGCAGCCTGTCATGAATACAGTGATGACTGGGTTTCGCTATGTGGTTTAAAATAGGTGCCACTTTTTAGACCTGTCTTTTAAGTTGGATTCCTTATGCACCACTAGGCAGCCTTAGTGTGTCTCTTGGAAGGAATATGGGGATTTATCTTCTGAGAATTGTTACTTGGAGATTATATTTTTTGGTCATTTCTACTGCTGTGGAAGGATCTGCATATCTGGTTCGTTATTATTTTTATTTGCTATCCTGTTTTTTTCCTACTTTTCATAATATATCTCACTTTTTGAACTGCTTTTTTCAAGGAAAAACTAAGTTGTTGCATATTTATAGATTTAAAAAAATTTTTAAAAAATTTTTAAAAAATTTTAAAAATATTAAAATACTAAGCATTTAAGAGGACTGACCAGGTTATAGCTCTTTGGATGTCATTACAATGAACTGTTTGTTATTATTAGTAAATGACAAGTCACTAAAGTTTACCCTCAAAATATAAAACAGAATTCTCACTTTATTCATTAATTGCTTATTTATGTTAAACATATTCTGCAAATTTAACAATCAATGTTCCAAGGCCAGTGTCTTATACTGTTTGGCTGAAGTAACTGCAATCCTTAGTAGTGGAAAATGAGGTTTTTTGATGTCCTGAATGTTGAGCCAGCACAAGAAAGAAGCTGTCCTTTTGCCTCTAATATGGTCCTTGCAATCCAGAGCTGAGTTAGATGAGTGTAGCTGTGCAGAAAAGTGTTGTACTCCCTTTCAGCCATGTGCCTGCCATATGTGGGAGTAAGACAGATTACAGTCCCAGAGCTGTCACTCTAACATTGCTCACAAGTGTTTTGCTCTCTTCAGGGACATGAAGGGGATTGCTTTCTACATCCTACAATGACATTTTTGGCTCTGACTTACACTTGCTTACTTGGTAGTTAGTGTAAATTGAGGACCTAAAGGGAGCAGAGTGACTAAAAGGGCCAGGAGACAGGATTGAGAAGCTTGTTTTCTCTATGAGTGGACCGAGTGTGAAATTAGTACCCTGGCTAACCTGATGCAGCAGAACACCAACATAGCACACATGGAGCTAGTCTTCCCTTGCTCAAAATTAAGACCTTGTTATTAACTAACCACATTTAAACTTTCTGGCCTTTCATGAAGAGGGATGCCATGGTCTGTGCTAAAAATACTCCACTTTGGCTGAAGTAAGAGGATGAGACTAGATAATCACAGAATTCAACATCAACCAGTGAGAGTAAAGTGGATAGTTAATTTAGTCCAAAGCTTACTGGTTCATTATTTCATATCATCAGGCTCTTCAAAAGAAATTACAGCATGGAGACCAGAGCTTGTCTGGTTGCAACACTCTCCTAGATACGCTTTAGCTCAAGTGGTGTGTTGATATGTGCATTATGCTTTGACAAATGAGGCAAATTGAATGTCCTAAAGGATCAACAGATTTTGCTGCTTTCCACATACTTTTAAAATACATTCAGTAGCTAACAGAAAGGACTGCAGACACCCCAAAACTTAGGGGCTTCACCGACTTGAGAATAAATTAAAGATATTTATTAAAAATGTAAGCCTATATACATAATACTCAAACCTAACTCTAGAGGGAAGAGTGCCTAGAGCTCGAAGACATAGACTGAGTTTTGTCCCTTTCTCTGCAGGGCAGTCTGACCTAAAGGACAAATGGTGGCTGCAGAGCCCTATCTAAATTAAAGGCAGCTCAGGCCACAGGCCTTGATTAAGGGGCTGGATCAATACTGGGAGACAGAGACCATGAATCTGTTTCTGCCTTTTACTTTGGGATTTTTTAGTAGTTGGAGCAAGGCTCATTTGGTTATTTTCCTTGTTATGTTCTTTCATCATCGTGAAAACCAGGAGAGGAGAGCTTGCCTCTCTCAACATGGGGTGACCAACAAACAAAGCTTAGTTCCTGCTTTTGGCAGCTTGAGTCTAATCCTAGGAAGGTAGCATTTATTATTGGACATAGCCAGAAACACGTGACTAGGAGGGGTACAGGTTATTCACCCTATCTCTACCCCAGGTTTCCCTGTACCAGACAGGTGGGACCGTTGCTCTGACACATGAGGACTGTAACAAGCTCTGCCTGGAAGGCAGAAAACAAGAGTTCATTTGAGTGATAAAAGACACAACTAAGTTTGATATTTGATTAGATGGCAGATATGTACTTATAAAGGAGGAAACTTCACTCCATCACATCACTCTTCCTGGCTGGCTGAACCTGGCCCCATGGCTCAGCCTGATTCCACCCAGTCCTCAGGGCAGCTGGCATAGCCCCTGACAGCAAGCTACTGCTCTGCTGAGCTTCTCTCTGTGGCTGCCTATTTTTGGCATGCCTGTATCAGCAGCTCATCCAAAGACTTCAATTAGAAAGCTTAAGTTCAAACTGCCCATGCTTAGCTCACTCCATGTAACATCTGCTTTGTGCAAAAGATGAGATGCTAGTGCCTGTGCTGAGACTGGCAGGAGCCCCAACACAAGCAGAAGGAGCTCCTGCAGCAACAGGGAGAGGAGCTGAGTAATGCCAAGAAGCACACAGCAAAGGATTGTGCCTGCATTTGCTGACACTGAAATCAGCCTCACTTAAGAGGGTCACACAATGCAGTGGTTTACTCTGGCCTTGGTTGTAGGCTTTGCTTGATACTTCTGCTTACCTCCCAGTAACGCTGACGAGTGGCTTGTCCTTGTGTGTGAGCATGGCCATGCACTTACCAGGACCTTGGCAGTTCATTCTACCCTCCTCAACCTGCTGCTGAAATTTTGAGACCTTTTTTATCCACTTACCAGGCAACTTGAACAGACACAGGGCTCCAATGATGTAGCAGTGTGTGTCACTGAGGCATGGAATTAGATGACATTTTTGTACCTTTTTCTTTCTGCTTGCATTACTCCTACCTTCTTTCTTTACTACTCTTACAAATATTTCTATGTCAGTGTTTGCAAAGCATCAGCATTTTCTTCTGTTGTTTTTTTTTTCTGACCTGTGGATACTGCACAGTATGTGATGGACTACTCACTCCATATTCTTTGTGATCTTGCTGGGATATAGAACTCCTTATTATGCACAGCCCTTTTACACTTTTCTGAGAATATAAAAGGGTCAGCAAACTTAGTAAAAATGAGAAACAGTTTGGTGTAAGGGAATGCCTTGAGATGTTTCCTCAGAAACATAGAAGTTGCATGTAGCATTCAGCTTATTAGCATCTCAATGGCTCCTAAAGTAGAGAAGCTGTCAAAGTTGAGCGTACCATGCTAACATCTACTGAAACTCTCATGTCCTCCACTCTTCTCATCCTCCCTACCCCATTCTTGCATTAATGTTATTTGGAAAGAGCCTACTCTTCTCTGGGATGTAAAATGAGAGGGGACAAATACAAAAGGGAAATGCTATGGAAGGCAAAATCTCCAGAAAATTTATGTCTTCTGTACAGTGACTATAATGTACTATAAGAGTCTAAATTTCTTGTTTCAATAAATATAGAGACTTAAAATGTTAAGGCAACGTGATACAGCTGTTTGTGCCTATGAATTAGTTTTCCTCAGTCAATAGAAACTGAGCAGTAATCACCTTAATTAACATTTGCATAATTGTGATTAGTAACTTACAAAACAACTGTTGTAGTAACATTATAAAAGATTATTTAGTAGTTATTAAATTATGCTTTCTTTATTTAGTTTTTTTTAAGTCACAGTAAGCAGCAAACAAGATGTGTCTGGTTGATTATCTAATTAAATGTATTAAGTAGCTGTAAGCTGAAGTGATTAAGAAAAGTTTGAGTACCTTCTAGGGCAAGTTGTATCTACAAGAGTGTTTCCTAAGGACTCCAGCTAGAACATCAGAGCTGTCTAGCTTGATTCTCAATTCTAGGTTGCTTGTCACTGTTCACAGGTAGTTTCATACACTTATTCTCAAGAAATGCTCCTTGAATGTTGATGCCTAATTTAATTAGATGGTATGCTTCATTATTTACTGCTCAGCTTCAGCAGTGCTATGAGATCAGGGCCTAGGATAACTCTTTTTTTCAATGTCAAATTACCTCAAGTGTCAGTTTTGATGAATCCAGAACTAAGTTCAGACCACGATTAAAGCTCTGATTTTTATTGTGAGGTTTGAAAGCTCCAAGGTAATGGTGATGAAAAAATGCAGAACATTTTAAAGGGAGAGAGATCTGTGCTTTTGTCTTGAAGAACTTAGAATATGTAATAAGTTTTAAAAGATCAGAAGGAAAAATACAGAAAATAAATGAAAAACAACGAGTGTCAAACACGATAAGGAACTTCATTCCATTCCCTCAGCCCAAGGGTTCTCTAACCACTTATGTACATGGAGTGCAGAGCTGCTCCATCAAAGTAGTATTTCAGTGCTGTAGGATTTATTGATGGACTGATATTACTCTTAGTGCTGCTGAAGAACTTCCAGCAAATGAGACATTACAGAAAGAAAATCAACAGATACTGAGAGGACAGTTTCCCTTAGAGTTGCCCATCTTTGGATTTATTACAGTTTATCTGTACTTACTATCTGATGTGTGTTCTTCACATTCAGCCTTCTTGCTTTTATTCTACCTTCATGTTTCCTGGGCTTCTTATTTTCCTCTTTCCTCTCAGTATCACATTGATCTATGGGGTAGCACATTGCCAGAGAAGTCCTTGTAACTGGCTCTACTCAATTCCTCTGCCATTCCATCAACCTTTACTCTCAATCCTCTTGTTCTGTTTATTCTCAGATATTTTTGATAACATTTGGAAAAGATTTATCTTTCCAGTCCCAGCGTATTAAATTATTCTGATTTTTGTAAGCTGCAAGTGACCAAAGGTATATGTTAATATTATATTAATATAATTTTTAAGACTCATTCTTTCTGAGATTGCACATCTCTAAAGCTGAACTTCCTCTATGCTTTAGCTATAAGCTAAAAATGAGACATCTTAGTTGAGAAGGAAGTGAATTATTAATCCTCTCAAATGCTAAGAGCAACAGCTAATGAAAAGTCTATATTTTAGAGATCTTTGAGAAATATGATATATAGTTTAGAGGTTCCACAAGGAAAGTGACGGAAATATAAACTAGAAACCCAGAATGTTTATAACTCATGTAACCAACTTCCAAGCAAAAAAAGAAAAAAAAGCCCTAAATTATTTGCTTTGCAAATGAATCACACAAGGGTACAACAGACCACTATGTGGCATAACTACAAAATGCTCTGATGTTAGGCAAGAGGATCCAAAACATTGTTTAATTTTAGAATATAGGAGACCCACATCTCTTTTTATTGCATGCTTTGACTATGCTTCTGTGTATTCCCAACTGTGAATTTTGACTGCATGTTAGGTATGGAATAATCCAGTTTTGCACAGCAAGACTTGGCAGGCTCAACTGAATTTCCCTGAGACAAACACAAGATGTTTTAGTCTTATAAAGATTCCACATCAGACTTGAAAATTCTTTATAGGGCACTAAAGCTACAGCAAGACTAGACTGGATTTTTCTGAAGTCACCCATCCATTAAAACTGATAGTAATGCAAATTACAGTTGAAGCACAGTAAAAAGGGGGAAATGTACCAACCCCATTGGAACAAATGAAAGAACAACAGTTTCTATTGCAGTTGTTTTATGTTATTGGAAAAATCCCTTCTGGGATGACTGGACTGCAGAGAGCCATCCTGTGTAGGCAAAGTCAGCTTCTGTTAATCATGGCCTTTGACAGCTGAAAATCTGTGCTCCAGCTCTGTTCAGCACATTCCTCTTTGAGAGCAGTGGCGAAGAAAATAAATTTCTACTCTGCTGCATCTCCAGCTCATGCTAAAAATCTCCTGTAATCAGACACCCTTCAGAGATTCCTCCTTCAGTAACAACAACCAGTTTGGTGTTTTCTGAGCCAGAAATCCCAAATCTGGTGAAATAAGACTTTCTGCTTTAAGCGAGGCCTGCTTCCTGAGCTGAACAAGCTGGTTCAGTTCTTCTAAGAGACAGGGGCTAAACTGGGCATCAACATACTGCACCCAGTGTTGGGCTTTGGCAATATCACTCTCTCCAAACCATGACAATGTGGGAGCTGCTTCACATGCAGTTCAGCAATTCCTTTTGGAGTCTGGGGGACTGATGGGCAAGAAAAGACAGCGGCTGACACAGCTCTACACACGCATGATCACAGCTCCGTCTCATAAACCTATCTCGGTCTGTTTACTGGGGTCATAGACCTTGCTAGTGTAGGTGATTGCTCATTAGCTTATATTCATGACAATTATCCCTAAGGAAGAGGGGGCTCTGGGCTCTTCTTTTAGCATGCAAATTAAGCAAAGTTTGGAGTTATTACACAAAATGACAGAATGCCAGTCTGTCATTACTGCTATTGGCTTTTCAGAATACAGTTTTAATTGAACTAATTTCATTTTTCAGAATACAGTTTTAATTGAACTAATTATCACAGGCTTCCACAGGTATTTTGAGGGTTTAATGAAACACTTTGTAAGAATTTTAATCATGCTTCTGTTGACAATGACAAAAACGTTTCAATGTTATTGAATTAGAGCACACACAGTGCAGATTCTTTTTCTTGTATAGCTAACTAATGACATAAATTTGCAGCTGGTACAATCGGAAGATTTAAACTCAGGTGTTCATGATTCATTCTATTTGGAATATTTAGACAAATTGAGCCTCAAATCAAAAATAGGTGAAACAAATTAATAGCTAATTTAGGATTTTACCAAGAATAACATCAAGAAGACATGGAAGGTAGAAGAATCACATTTCATATTCATATCAAACAAGCCAGCCTGTTGCCACAAAGTCCCCCTGACATGGCACCTATGTGTAAGAGACTGTTTGAATCCACTTTCTTATCGGCTATGGAAAACAGGTTTCCTAGGTGTGCTGAGACTGCTTGTTAATGTCTCGAAGCTTGCTTGATCATTGATTATCATCGTTGGAGAAGACAATGCCAGACCTCGAGGAGCCAGAGGTTTGGAACCTGCTGTGCAGGACAATGAGACCTAGGTAAAACCTTGAGATAAGGCCCAGGTGTGTGGACATCTCGTGAGGAATTTATTCATGAGAAAAGTCTGGAGAAACCTGCGGGATATTCCCTTTATCTTGAGGATCAGTAGGACCCTGTTCTGTACCTTTTCCTATAAAAACCTTAGGACAAAGCCTCGTGGGTGTGAGTTGTGCTGGTGAGTTGTGAGTGGAGCTGTGAGTGGTGTGTGTATGAGAGAGAATGTGAGCGCAATCACCCACAGTCATGGAAGAAGCAGGGAGACTTGGGACCCTCGACACGTCGCTGGACCCGATCCACGGTGGTGTAACTATGCCCTCTTGCTCTCTGTCCTGCCTCTCTGCTAAATTTTTCTCTCTTTCCTCTGTCCTACTGTTCTATCGCTCTAAATTTTTGTTTCAATAAACCCTAATTCATTTTCAGCATTTGACCTCGTTTGTGTCTTAATTTCACTCTGGGAAATAAACCTTGAATCTACCCCGTGTCCATTAACCGGTCCAGGACACTATGGCAAAGGCAGAGAGAGAGAAAGACAGACTCAGTCCTGCACTCACCAAACTGTCTGTGTCTAAGTAGGTCATGGTAATTAGGACTCCACATGAATTAATAATAATAATCTTATTGATTTCAGCAGGATTACTTATTAGATCCTCATCTAATATGTGCAAACAAAGGAATGTGCTGCCAAGAGGAGTGGGTGTGAATAACAAAAAAATATTTAGAGCTGGCTTCCTACAGGGTTTTATTTTGCACAAGCATTTACACCTATGGAGAGGTTCATGCAGCTTGCTCCCTTTTTGACCCAGCCAGGTGTTCCCTTCCACCTTCTCTACACACTCTTTGCATGATTGTACAGTGTGCTGACTTAGAGTAATCTAACTTAGCCAAGCTTTCTGGAAATGTGTAGCAGGTAATCTAGTGAGGGATAAAATGCCTAAGGGCAATAAAGATGTAAGAACACAGAACAAAAGAGGGAAAAGCAGTCATCTAGTCCTTCTCACAGCTTTACCAGGATCAAATTTCTAACAGGTGTCAGCACCTCTTGTCCTTCATAGACAGCTTTGAGACAAAGTCATTCAAGTCTTTCTGTCCTTAATATTCAAAGCTTTTTTTTTTTTAATTAACCTCCCTAGCTGCAGATTAGACCTAGTATTTCTTGTCTTAGTCCCACTGGCAGTAGCTTTTTATGTATTTGAAGATTTATTGTGACCTCTTCCCACTGTTGTAATCACTTAAATTGTGTCACACTTCCTTTCTTTTGATCTTTTTTTTTTCCCCTCCTGATAGGTCATGTTTTCTGGACTTCTGATAACCCCTAGTGCTTTCATCTAGCTGTTCTCCAACTACATTCTCATCTCTTACTCCTTACTGAATCCTCTGTAAAGTGTATGAGGCTGGTCCTAGCCCTCAGTGTCTCCATCAGATGTGTGAGTGGCAGCACAACAGCCATTTATTAGTTCTTTGGCTAATGCTAGTTGTCCCAAGGGTTTCAGATGGTGATTGCCATCAAGAAAAAAGGGTATTCACAAAAAACCTCAAGTGATGAAAGCCAGAAAAGTTAGGAAAAATATGGAGTAATAGATGTTCTTCTTTTCATGCAGTCTCACAGCTGATATCAGAAGTTCTGATTTGGTTCTTGACATTGTTTGATCTTCAAAAGGTGTGATTTTTTGTCATTGACAAAGGAAGGTTTCCAACTTTTGAAGCAGTGCTGCTCAAAGAAACATCTTCTTTTGTCATTCATCTGTTCAATATTTGACTTGTTTTATTTGACCTTGTGTCTAGTTCTTAGTAAAACATTAGAGCAGTGTGGAGATGTAAAACTGTTGCATGGTTACTTCTCTCTTCTTGAAATTAGACATTGCTGTCAACTCAGTTCTAGTGCACTCATCTCTAGAGGGCCATCAGTTTCTGACAACTTTAATTTTTCTTCCTCTAAAAATGAATGATTTCATTACAATGGAAACCTCTCTTTGAATGAGTGCAGCCCTGCCTTGCTGCATCCACAGAAAAGCAAACACACCGTAGCACAAGGAGAGCTGTGAACTCCCCTCATTTTACTCTGCCTGCCACTGGCAAGAGCAAGTCAAAATTCAGGTTAAAGACTGTGCAAATATCCTCTGGGTAAGGGGTGGGGATGGCAGGGGTAAAAAGCATTTCAGTGCCAGACAAATCTGTACTGATGGACGATCATTAAGTAATTTGTCCATGATCTCTCAGAGCAGATATCAGAATTCAAAGCTGTCAATCTCCTTGGCCATCAGTTTCCAAACTGGATGGTAGGAAAATTCTCCAAATGGATTATTCTAACAACTGTTTAATTTCAAGGATTTATTTCTGTCATATAGACTGCAATATGCACATGATTGGTGTGTTGGAGATGCAACAAATAATAAGAATTGAACATTTTCTTCCTAAACTCAGCATGATTAAATATGGAGAAATATAATGTATATAATAAGATATGTATGATACATACCTTTAAAAATATATTCTTAGAGAACTATCACCAAAAAGACAAGGGTCATATTAACTTTGATCATACCACTTGTGCAGACCAACTGCAGTGATATTTGCATCTCTTCCAGATGAGAGCTTAAAGTTGAAAAATTGTGATAGGTAAAAGAGCGTTGTTGAAACAGCTACATTCTGTAGCAGACACTTTAAAAGCATCCAATTGCTTATTTTTCAGCTGTGAAATAGAAGTCTTTTCCACTGTTCTGGAAAGATGGGATTCAAGGTGACTTCATGGGGTATTTAATGGACGAATGATCTGCACCCTGCTAATAATATTTCATGAGCAATGATGTAGCAAATAACACAGTCTATTACACTGTGCCATGAGATGCCATCTGAAAAACACATTGCTGACTTTAACATCCCAGACTTAATCAGCTTTCCACAGAAATGACACTGATGCCAAGTGTAAAAGACTGTATATCCCCAGCATTGACTAGCAGCTATGTGCCATTTCCAGTATCTCTCCCACCAATTGAGTCTCTGAAAGCGAATAAATGCTAAGGGCTTCAACTTCCCTTCAATATGTATGGGGCACTTGTTCTAATATGGGGCATTTTCTTCATTCCACATAGATTTGGGGAAGTTTCCAGTTTTGAGAACTTATTTTAAAATAGAGTTGATTTTAAATATAGTCCTTATGTATTGCAGTAGGGAGGGCACCTTGAAAGGCAAAGAGACTTATGGAGAGCATGGAATAGACCAAGGCCTGTTGTTTAGGAGGCTAAAAACGGCTGATGTAAAAAAAATAAAGAGGGTGCAAACAGTCAGTGAGAAGGGCTGGAGGTGTTCAAGGTGCCTTTTACCCTTCAGTAACACCACTTCGGGCCACCAGGAGGCCCCATGTCTGCACGTTGAGCACCCTCAGCACAGTCCGGACCATCTCCCTTTGGGGTCCGAAGGATGGGTAAAGGAAGGAATGAAGCTGAGAAAACATACTTATTTCTTCAAAATACACTGTTTCCAGATTACACTTTCTTTTGGGTTTTCAGTTGCTAGACACTATCTTAAGCCTTTCATTTCAAATCTCTTCCCCTGGAGTACCATTAGAGTGATCAACATTTTCAATGGAGTCAACCTATTTTGGAGAATAGTTGTAACCACAGGCGTGGTTTCTAGTGAAATCCTCTTCAAGGTTGCTCCCAAGGTCTTACAAACTATTATTAAGGGGACAGACATACTAGGACCTGAAAGGAGTTTTTTCCAAATATATTGACTAGTGATCTGTTTGAGGTTTGAAATATGTTGCTATAAGTCAATGCCTTGTTGTTTATCTAATTATTTTTAATAACAATTGCTGCTGTTGTTAACTTCCACCAAAACAAATTTGTCAGCCATCATTAGGAAAAATGTCCCCTGTAATACCTGCTCCAACTGGCTAAGAGAAAAATTCTTTGAAGTTCCAGGCTCTCTGCTTAGACCCTGCCTAAGGTGAGTGTTACACAGAAAACAACAAACTTTAATGACATTTTCATGTAAGAAAATGAAAATTTATCTCTGATCTTCTTCAGTTCAGTCATTGGTAATCGGTGTAATTGTATTCTCTTCAAGTTGTATCAAACCACAATGAGTAAAAAGGGATGTAAGTTGTCCTGAGCTGTCTGAAGGCAGTTAATGCAAGTAACTCTGCCAATAGTAGTCACTAAGGATGGGAAGAAACTAACAGAAATTCAGAAAGAAGGAGGGGAGAAGAATAGCTGAGGAGGAAGTAACAGTAAGCAACTTGTAAATTCTGAATAACACCTTACAGAATACAGTGAATATGGAGAGCATTTTCTATTAAATTTGTGTTATGTTGCTTTTTAATCCTTCTCCTTGTCTTTCTTTTTCCTTTATGTATGCATATAATTAAAACAATATAGAATTAAAACCACATATAAGTATATAATTAAAACATACATATGGTTTTACTTTTAAAAGATGGCTTTGGATAGGAAGAAAAGTAACAGAGAAAATAGTTATTTCAGATTCCTTTTTCCAAAACCACTGTCTTTTAGAAAAGAAGTGAAGATTTCCTGAAGGGATAGCAAATACACTGGCCAGTACACAACCCCCTCAACCACCTCAATCACTCTTGCCTGCTCTCCCACTCAGATGACACCAGGCTTTACTTCTCTAAGCTAGCCCAGTGTTGTAACATTTATGTCCATTTTAAAGTATGCATATTAGCAGCAAGAGATTTTTTTTTCCAGAGGGTTCTATCCCTTTTCCTCACTTCTCTTTCAAGAGGTAGCAGGAAGCTTGGTGATTGATCAGGTTTTGCCTAAATCTTGTTAAGGTTCCCTGCAAACGTTCACACTCATAGTGTTAACACCACCTTTTCAGCAATAAAATACAGCAGGGAGACTTTTAGAAGCAGACAAGCAGGCAATATTTTCAATGCTCAAGTAAATTTCACTTGGCATTTTCTTTCACTGCTCCTTTCAGTGCCCATGTAGCCTGTTCCCCTGCAGGGCTCAGCACGAGCAGCAGCCTGCAGATGCAGAATAACTGCACTTAGTCTGCAGCAGGAGCTCTCAGTACTTGGTACTTTTCCTAACACCTGACTGGGAAAATTGGCTGGGGAACTAGAGAACTGAGTCAAGGAGGGAATACAAGCTATGAGCAGCAACCTCCTTGTTTTAACACCTGGAGGCAGAGCACAAGCAAAGGTGGGTTATTGAAAGACTTCTCTCAGAGTGGTTCTGCCCTGTCCTGACCTTTTCTTCCTGCATTATACTTTAGCTATATACTGTCATTCTACCTCCTGTGAAATTACAGTGACTTGTCATGTAGTGAGAGCACCAGCATCCCTGTGGGAAAAAAGAAGGAATGAAGCTACACAGCAGGTCCTGTCTGGCAGGAGGTCATTTCCATCCGCAGCTGGGTAGGATCACCCATCTCTGCTAGCTTACCTCATTTCTTTCAAGTTGGTTTCCTTGCAGGCACTGGGCAAATTACTCCAACACCTGAGTTTCCTTGACTTTAAAGAGAGGTAAGACTGTTATGGTCTCCTTTGAGAAATGTGTTACAAGGATTAATTAGCTCCTGTTTGTTTGTAAGAGAGAAAATGTCTGTGGGAGGGCCAAACATGGTGCACTAGTGTTACTAAAGTGGTGTTTAAGTTAATAGCTCTTGGTTAACTGTAGCTTTACAAAGGAAACGGAAGAGACAGGTTTCCAGTCCATCACTCTGAATACAAAGTTAGTTCATTATTCCTTTACCTGCTGAATGAGGTCTCAAAAGCTGTGTTTGCTGCTGTAAGCTTAGAATCACATCACGTTACACTAGAGCAGGTCCCTTCCTGGAGGTCTGTCAGTCCTGGGCCAGTTGCAGACAGCTCAGTGGTGGCCAGGCTCCATGGCAGAGATCAGACTTACCATAGTCCAACCTTTCTCTGGATTCAACCTCAGCACAAATGAATCACAGAATGGTTTGGGTTATAAAGAACATTAAATATACTCTAGCTCCATGCCCCTGCCATGGGTTGGGACACCCTCTACTAGATCAGGGTGCTCAAATCCCCATCTAACCTGGCCTTGAACAGTTCCAGGGATGGGGCACCCACAACTTCTCTGGGCAACCTGTTCCATTGTCTCACCACCCTAGCAGTAAAGAATTTCTACCTACTATCTAATCTAAATCTACTCTCAGTTTGAAACCGTTACTCCTTGTCCTATCACTGCACTTCCTGATAAATAGTCCCTCCCCATCTTTCCTGTAGATCCCCTTTAAGTAGTGGAAGGAGGCAATAAAGTCTCCACAAAGCCTTCTCTTCTCCAGGCTGAACAACTCCAACTATTGTTCAGCCTGTTCTCGTTGGGGAGGTGTTCTAGCCCTCTGATCATCTTTGTGGCCCTCCTCCAGACCTGCTCAAGCAGGACCATGTCTTTCTTATGCTGGGTGTCCCAGGATTGAACACAGTACTCAAGGTGAAGTCTCTTAAGAGTGGAGTATAGGAGTAGAATCACTTCCCTTGACCTGCTAGCCACCCTTCTTTTGATGCAAACCAGGATGCTATTGGCTCTCTGGCTGCGAGTGCACATTACTGGCTCATATGCAATTTTTCACCCACCAACACTCTCAAGTCCTTCTCCACAGGGCTGCTCTCAACCCACTCATCATCCAGTCTTGGGATTGCCCCAACCCAGGTACAGGACCTTGTACTTGGCCTTGATGAACTTCATGAGGTTTGCACAGACCTACCCCTCCAGCCTGCCAAGGTCCCTCTGGATGACATCCCTTCCCTCCAGTGTGTTGACCACATGACACAGGTCAATGCTGTTGGTAAACTTGCTAAGGGTGCACTCCATCCCACTGTCCATCTCACTGACAATGGTGTTGAACAGTGCTGATCCCAATAGGAATGAGTGGTAAGTTGTCTTTTAGGTCTGAGACACTTGAAACTAACCCAGATCTCTTAATTCTGTGTTGCCCTATGTCTCACAGTAGGTCTTTTTCACTCCTGTCTCTAAATGAGGCAGAACTTCCCAGCCACAGGCAGTTCATTTAAATACAAATGTAAAAGCTGTGCTGAAGGAAATGGTTTCTGCTCAACTATTTTATTATGAAATCAAATAATTTCTTTGCTATTTTGAAATTAGTGGCTAACAGACAGTAATAGTGAAAAAAAGGGAACTGGACTTACATGAATTAAGGACATTCATTCCTGTGTGTGCTTTAATCTATATTGAAAGTAGTGTGTTTCCAATTATGACCTGAGCCTATGGGATTTTTTTTTTTTTATCTCTAGAGTAATAGAGAGAAAAGCCTTTAACCCTCAGGAAATTGTTAAATGTAGGATTATACACCAATGCCATCAATTATTCTTTCTTATGTTCACAAATGATAACAAAGAGCTGAATTGATGGGTAAGATCTCTGCTTCAGGCAATAAGAAACACCAGCTCAAATAAAGTAAAGGCATGGATAAAGAAATGGCTAGCTGAGCTTCCCTGAAACACAGGAACAAAATGCTGAAAGCACAAGAACCCAATAGTGACTTCTGGTCTCTGATGTCACAGAAAATCACTCAAAGATTTGTCTTCTCAGTGAAGTGAATGGGTGGCTCCTATTCTTTTTCAGAGGAAGTCAAAGGGCAAGCAGTATATAAGTATTTTCTTTAATGTCCAAATGTGCTTGTGCTTTCAAACTTAAGTCACAACAGTGAACTGTCCCTCCAACATAATTTACAGAATCACAGAATAACAGAATCATTAGGGTTGGAAAGGAGCCTCAAGATCATCTAGTCCAACCGATAGCCCTACACTACTCTTATCCCTAAATCATCCCCTGAAGAAAAACATCCATCTGCTTCTTAAAACCTCAAGGGATGGTGACCCCACCACCTCCCTGGGCAGCCTATTCCAATATCTCACCACTCTTTCAGTAAAGAAATTCTTCCTAATATCTAATCTAAACCTACCCTGGCACAGCTTAAGCCCATTCCCTCTAGTCCTGTCACTAGTCACAAGGGAGAAGAGGCCAACACCTGCCTCCCTAGAATGGCCTTTCAAGTAGCTGAAGAGAGCGATAAGGTCTCCCCTCAGCCTCCTCTTCTCCAGGCTAAACAACCCCAACTCCCTAAGCCTCTCCTCATAAGGCCTGTCCTTCAGACCCCTGACTATCTTAGTTGCCTTTGTCTGCACCCTCTCCAGTACCTCAGGTTTTGGAATAAGTGATGCAACTTTTGAAGCCCAGGAAATGTGGTCTATGGCCTCCTAGTTCATTGCCCTCTTGTCTTGAGTTGTCTTGCCACAAATTTCCTTGCTTTCTTTCACCTACAAGTCACTCTTCACTAACCAGTGTCTGAAACTCTCGCTTTCTTTCACCTTGTGAGAAATAATTAAGTCCTGTAAATATATGCTGTTTTTCCTAAATGTCTACTCACTGCAGGAACTCATCAAAGTGCACAGGTTATATTCTTAGCAATTACAAAATCACAGTCTCAACAGAATGACTTCTTACAGGTGTCATGTTTTGGGGTGATACCAATCAGGCAATATAGGTCCTGTAGGTACTGAACTGAGCAGAGGGCCTAGCTGTGATCTGGATTTCGGTACATTATGAAAAAGCATGTATCTCTATTCTTTATGATTCCTTGGACATACCAATGCCATTCCTACTCACTCATTAAATCTGTAGTTCCTGTTTCTGGAATGTTCCTCATATTTTCTGTTCTATTTTCTGCACTCTTCCTTGAGAATATGGCTTTCAGTTTTCTGCCTTGTGTCTACCTCTCTTGTCTGGACTAAGGGAAGAGTAAGTTTTGTTGCAAAGCAGTGGTTCAAAGTTATGTTCCTAGAATTTCAGCAGAAAAAGTAATAAAAGCCAAGCAAAAGAGAGGAAAAGGCCATTATGCACACCTATAAACCATGTGCCAATACCTTAGTTATTCATACTGTGCTTTATAGTGACTCCTTTCTTCATATTATGCTATAATTTTTTTGGCTATAGTCTCATCTAAAGTGTGTATATATGTGCATCTTTGTATGTGTCTGTGTTTTTTAGGATCTGTGCTTATGCAGCCCTTTGGGAAAAGTTAAGCTATGCAGCCTGTTTCCAATAAACAGTCCCACAGCCTAATTTGCTCATTCTGTGTTTTTGCTTTAAAGATCTAAACAGAGCCTCACATGCAGTAAACTTCTGTTTCACTCATTGCCTCTTGCAGGAGATGAATGGTGTATTCAACGGAGGAGTCAGACTTCATTGTGATCCTGCTTTATAGTCAATGGTTATCATTGTCTGAAAAGGTAGCCAGAATCATGCTGATGTGGCAAATAGCCAAGTAAGTTCTTTCTTTGGTTTTGTCACTGTACTCACACACCTTGCATACCAGAAGATTTGGTTATTTGGTTTAGTTGTATATAGATGTAATTATACTTTGTTCAATAAAATGTCATTTTCAACTCTTCCATGCAGGGTTTCCTCAGTATTTCAGATCTCATTTCCTTTTTACCACTCATCAAAAAAAAAAAAAAAAGAAAAGATTTCTGAGAGAAACTGTAGTTCAGATTTCAGAGATGTGTATTTTGTTTCTATGTTTTCTGTTTCCAGAAAACTCCACTTTAGTTCCAGATGTCCAAGACATTTTGATATAACTATGGAATTGAAAAAAACATCTGGACTGGGAAAGCACCGAAGATAATTAAATGCTGGTAAAGGTAATAACAGAGCATCTGATACTCATCAAATATAAATTTAGTAAAGGTAATTAAAAGGAACACATTAAAGTGAAAGAGGAGAGGCTGATCACAGGATAATCCCATGGAATAAGTTTCTTTTAACAGATCTGTTTTCTTCCAGAGTTGAGAACTAACATATACTACAGAACTGGCATTATGAATGTTCATGTTTGTCCCAAATGCTCTCCTACAACTTGCCTTTCATTGCACACTACATATTCTAATTTGTTTTCAGTCTGCAATATATTTATATGAGTGCTTCTTACAACTTCATACAAGGTTGGAACCAGATTTTTAGCAGTATGTAGCTTTTAAAGATTAAACTATTTGGTTACCTAAAAATGCAGTAAAGTGCTTTGTGAAATTGGCCCAGAACACCTCTGCCTATAATTCTCACTGACACAAATTATACCTCTCCAAAATAATAGGGGGGGAAAAAGGAAGATGCAAGCCCAGGCTATTCCAAACAGCTATATGTGTGCATAAAATATCTTCAAACATCTGACCTGTAGGTCTTCAAGTATTTAAATACCTGAAGGGAGTATCAAAGAGGACAGAGACACACCATTTGTAGTGGTGGCCAGTGACAAGAACAGAAGCAATGAGCCTAAACAGAAACACAGGAGGTTCCCTCTGGGCATCAGGAAACACTTGTTTTCCTGAGGGTGACTGAGCACTGTCACAAGTTGCCCAGAGAGGTGATGAAATCTTCGTCCCTGGAGGAATACAAAAACCATCTGGACATAGTCCTGGGCAATTTGGTGTAGGTGGCCCTGCTTGAGCAGCATGTTGCATCAGATGACCTTCAGAGGTCACTTCCAACCTCAACCTTTCTGTGATTCTGTAAAGTTCAAACTTCAGAAATATATACTTTCAGTTCTGGTGTTTCCTGTATGAATTTCAAGCCACACTCAAGATTAGTGAGTCAACCAAAGTGAACAGCCTGCTCTCCCATGGCATCACTGATTCTTGTAAGACCCAGAACAGGTTAAAAAATTCACAGACAAACAAGAAATTAATTTTCTGCCTGCTTGCTGAGATGCCTCACCAAATATTGGAAGAAAAATTATTTTTCAGAGTAACTTTCCAGAATGACCATATTCTTTTATCCTTGCTTGCTTTTCTTTGTCAGCACAATATCCCACTGACAGAAATTTTCACTCTCTCTTATCTTTTCTTCCCCCCAAAGAAATCTAGATTCTTAATCTCTGGCACAGGTTCTGCAGTGTCTTTGTTCAGTTCTTTGCCAAAGACTTCCTGTGTGACATAGGTGATGCTGCTTTATTCAGGCAATAATTCTCCAACCTCCCAGTGGTTTCAATGCATCAGAGGAGTTTTAGGCTTTAACATTTGTGTCTCATTTCCTTATTTATGAAATATAGCTAAAAATACTTTAGTTTGGCTGCCCTTTATGCAGCTTCTCCATTTAGAAAATACTCTTTTTGTGGTAGACACAGTCTCCTGCTATATATTTGACAATGTTTACCATCCTAGGTCTTTACTCAAAACTCAGAGGATATTTCTTCTGAGGGAAGAAAAATCTGCATATATTTCATCCGAAGATTTCTGGGTCTGGGGAAGTGGTTAGATTTTTTAATAATAAAATCTCAGGAAAAGATAAACTGTCCTCAACAAATAAGAGTAATACTAGAAAGTGTAAAAATTAATGAGACTGACAGCTGAAATGGCTCATTGGTTTTTTTGCAATATAGGCCTGCACTGTTACAAACTGTCTCCAAAACCAGATTTTGCACATAACAGTGGAATCTAACACTGCTCTACAGCAGTTTGTCACAAATTCCAGGGGAATGCTGTCTGCATTCACCCTGATAGTTTGCACTGCTTGGTGAAAGCAATTCCCACAAAGAGCAAAGGAAAAAAGGAAATGAGCAGTGAGTCCCACAACTCATCTCAAGTTTCCTTTGGTGACTGTCTTCCAATTCTTTTTCAAGCAGCAGCAGTTATAAGATTTTTGTTTCCTGGAACATTTCTTGACAGGCTAAGAGATAAGGGTTCTCTTTTTTTTTTTTTTCCTCCCTCTCCCTATTCCCCTTCCCCCCACCCCACCCCTTAAAGATAGATACACAGCATGACTGGAAAAGATATTCATGACCTACTTTTCCCAAATGGAACACCAAGCTTTGTGTACTTTCTGATATTCAGAAGGGACTTTCTCCAATGAGCAATCTCTTTAGGCCAGTTGATGTTAGCCTTCCCATGGCAGAATAGAACAGCAAGGAAAGCCATATCTCAAGTTGAGGAGGAAATTCTATTATTGTCCTTGAGGTGTAAGAGATATGTGTCAGTGAACAGGTTTCTGTACCTTCAGTAAATAAACAAAATCCAAATTAAAACAAAGACAGTCTACTTTGTCAGTCATTTGCTAAAGGGAGTCCCTTTTCCTTTCTCAGTCAGGGCTAAGAAAACAAGGTTTAGGCAGTAGAACATGCCAAAAATAGGGAATTGTGAGGAAAAATTCAAGTGAATCCACTCCATATTAGAGACAGCTAGGACAATTAGACATCAAGACCAATCATTTTATGTACACTGACTAACCCTCTTTGCCTTTCATTTCATTAGCATTTCATCAGTTGTGAATGAAGGGGACATTTGACAGAGACCAACAGTTTGGCTGTGCTGTTTAAGAACATTCCCCAGCCTGAGCTGTCCATCAGATTGCTGGGCAGCAGCAGTGACATTTCAGTAGACGTGCTTAATTATGTGGGTGAAGTAGGCCCATCATCAATAGCACTGACATTTTGAAGAGCTATCACCTCAGGATAAGCCAGCTCTAAAACTAATCTCTTTTCTGTCCTTCTCCATCTGCCCTGACGAATAAAGCTGCATGAGTCAGATTTTTAAACACAGGTAGCACCTAAGGGGAGGTGCAGAGCACAAAGAAGTTAATTTGAAAGCCCATAAGCAGCCAATTCCCACTGTAACTCTTGGTGGCCTGAACATTTCTTTCAGAGCCTGACTTCAGCTGCAGTTCCCCAAATACCTTCAGAAATCACAAGGGAGAGAGAGAAAGGGTGGTCAGTAGTGCAAAATGCTTGAATCTGATTTAATTAGCTGGCAGACAGAACTTAACCAAAACAACTACAGTCACATTGGTCAGGAAGAGGTGCAAGACAGTAGGTCTTGTCTCACTAGCTTGTGCTTGCCCTGGCTGGTGACACCAGTGGCTGAGCAGCCCCAAGCAACCACTGCTGCAACACAGTGATGACTCATGCTTGGGCTTTTCCACTGCTGCAAACTCAAACCAGTGCTGCCAGCCAAAGTCAAAAGTCAAATCTCTAGGCTCTAAAGAATCAACAAATGTGTTGTTAGAAGTAAAAATGGGAGGTGTCTTAAGGAAATAATGCAAAAGGAAAAGGAAAATAAAGCAGCCTACTTGGGATTTGCAGATGAGGATGCATCCATCTGCTTCAAACACACAGCATCTTGGATAGCAATGTTACACTGGAGGTAAGTGGGAGTCTGTCACTTCTCAGTGGGCAACAGAAGACATTTTGTTGTCTTATTTAACATTTTTACTTTTCTTTACTGTTGTGTTTTCATAGCATACAATATCTCAGAAAGGAAATGGATTTTTTTGCCTCTCCTGCTTGAAAGCAAGAGCCAGAAGGAACTTGGGGGAGTCCAAGTCCATTTAGCCACGGGATTTCAGGGCTGGTAGGGCTTTGCTCATGGCTGTTAACAGGAGTGGAAAGAAGGGGATGGAAAAGGGAGCAACAGAACATTGTTTTTCAGCCACAGTACAAACTGGAGCAGGCCAGAGATGCTGCAGTCTGTACCAGCAGAGCGCATCTTTTCTTTGGGGTCCCTAAATGGCTGAGGATTTCTAGGCTGCAGCAGAATCCTGATCACCCACTTACATGTCTTAGAGCCTGCTGACTGGGTGAGACAAGCACTGGGAAATGATGTTGTTTCACTTCACTTCTTGCTTGCTTTTTGGTTGCTCTTCTAGTGTATCAGTGACAGGCACAAACAAGGCAGCAGACAAATTTCAAGAGTTAGGCTCAGTTTTGTCATCCACTGCTGTCTCCAACAGAGCTTTTGCCAAATGCTGAATTGTCATTTTGTGCCTTGTCAACCTTTCATTAGACTTTTGAACCAATATTTTGAAAGATGAAAATAATAAGATTTAATCTGAGAGATATTGAAATAGAACAATCTGTCGTTTGAAAAACAACAACAAAAAAACACTCTTACATCATCTTCCGCCAAATGTTGGTCAAGGCAACAAGTATTTCTGCAATAACTAAAATAATTCCTTAATAATTAAAACAATTTGGCAAAAGCTATGTTTTTTTGTTAAAAAAAACCCCCTCCTTTGTATTTTAATCACTGCAGCAGACAGTTCCATTTAAAGGAATTGTTCTTCTCTGTAAAAGCTGTTCCCATAGGGTAAATCTTTACAAGAGTGCATCCTGAAAGCTGAGGGCATATTTCCTGTTTATGGTTGCACAAAACCAAAAAGGCTCTTCTGTAGCATTCCCAGGGCAGCTCTCCTGAGCTGAGCCATTGCTCGCATGCTTTCCAAACAATTCAACCACTCCCATTTGCTACCATCTGAAAATCAATTTTATTTTTATTTATTTTGCAGGAGATGAAGAAAATTACTGTTTAGCTGCTGACCTGACTCATGCTCACCTAAACAGCTTCTCAGCCTTGTCCTCTGCCACTGACTCAGTGCTCGCTGCAGGGGAGACTGAGACCACCACAGCCAGACTGTGTGGAAACATGCCTTTGACAACAAACATGAACTGTAGGCTTATGCAAGCACTCATTTATCTATTTAGGCATAATGAAAACAAGCTCAGGATAACTTTCCTCCAGCCACTGGTTCTTATGTTGCTTCTGTCCACACTGACTTTGTGCCAAATTCAACCAACAGTTTTCAATTGTTTTTAAGTGCTCCTTCTGAATCTAAAACATTGGGTGGAAATAGCTGCTACTCCTGAGTCTTATAATATCCAGCACCATGTTATAAGTACCTTTCTAAATGTCTGGGGGTTTTTTTATCATCCCTGTGGCCTGTCATTTCTTTTTTTTTTTTCAGACCAACAAATGACTGCATGAAGCGTAAAAGTTGCTGAAGGGCACTTTCTATCACAGTTTAGGTAGCTGCACACAAAATTGATGGAAAATTAACTTTCCAAGGTGAGCTGAACTTAATTCCCAATTTGCTGAAAAGGAGGAAATATTGAAGACACTTTGGCCTTGAAGAACTTGGAAGGATCTTGTAAGAGGGCAAGAAATTCTCTGACAAACCTCATACTAACAAAATCACAGAATCACAGAAACACAGACTGTTAGGAGTTGGAAGGGACCTTGAAAGATCATCCAGTCCAACCCCCCTGCCACAGCAGGATTCCCTAGACCAGGACACAGAAAATTCCCTACAACTTGTTCAGTGCATGAATATTTTGCATACTTTTTGGGAAAAAAATGAACAGAAATGTATGAACATCAAGACTTTTTTGAAACTACAAATTAGAAGCCAATTATATTGGCAAGAACTTTTTATACAGCACAATTTTGGTACAGTGTTTTGATTAGGTGAGATGTGCCCTGAGGATCACATTGAGGCATTGGAGCATGTCCAGAGAATGGCAACAAGGCTGGTGAGGGGTCTGGAGAATAAGTCTCATCAGGAGCAGCTGGGGGAACTGGGATTGTTTAGTCTGAAGAAGAGAAGGCTCAGGTGAGATCCATCTCTCTCTACAGCTACCTGAAAGGAGATAGCGAGGTGGAGGTCAGTCTCATCTCCCAGGTTAATTGTGATAGGGCAAGAGGAAATGGCCTCAAGCTGCACCAGGGGAGGTTCAAGTTGAATATTAAGAAAAACTGATTAACTGAAAGAGCTGTTAGGCATTGGTACAGGGTGTCAGGGGAGTGGTGAAGTCATCATCTTTGGAGGTGTTAAAAAACTCGTAGATGTGGCACTTGATGACATGGTTTAGTGCACATGGTGATGATAGGTTGTTGGTTGGAACTCATGATCTTAGAGGTCTTTTCCAACCATGATTCTATGATTCCATGTTTCTCTTCTTTGCTTTTCCTCTTCTCTCCCAGCTCCTGATGTGATGTCCTAAAGGAAGACCTGCTTGTATCTTGTGTTGGAGATACAGCTGCTTTGTTTTCTCAGTGTCTCTTCTCTTTAATTCTCTAGAGAAGACTTCTGAATTTAGGTCTGTCTCCAAGTTTTCTGAGATCACAATATTTCTTTTTACTATTTTTGTTACCTCATTGTTAATTTCCCTGATCACTCTCAGATTAATTCTCTCATTCTCTTTCAGCCACCTTGAGTGACATTTCCTGCCTTCCCTAATTCTCTTGCACCTCTTCTTTCCTTGATATAAAGTACAGAAGTTTAGGATGGAAGTCTGATTTTTTTTTCTCTATATATCTTGCTTTCTACTTTATCCTAGGCTGCATCTAACAGATTGATCAAGAGTTGATCCACATGAAACCTTCCTAAGCAAAATCATGAGCAGAGCAGTTTCTATCTGGCAAGCAGCAAATATCTTGTCTGTGCTCTATACAGTTCTACTGTAGCTCTTTGCTGACAAATGCAGTACTGGCTTCTTCAGGAATAAAGGTAAGTACTCCACACAGGACATCTGTCTTTATCTCATGGGCTCATGAGGTATCATGAGTATTTGCCTCATGAATATTATGACTTCATCTTTAGCTTCTCTTATTTAATCTTTTATTTTGGGTCATGATAGGATTGGCAAATCCAAACCTCTTACCACTGACTTTGTTTTTTATTCTAGGTGACATGTTCTCTGTGCATACCTTAAATTTTGGGGCAACACATTTTTTATCATCGTGTCTAAATGATCTAAGTCACTGTTGACACTGTCACTTTTACATCATTATAAATACCTTGGCAGCAAAGGATCCAGCCTGTGTGATGAACTGCAATAAATCTCTTCCTTAATATTGTTAGGGCTTGAAATGGAAATGTATGCAGTAAAGAAGAGACAAATTGTTAAGGTGTCGTACTTACCTCTTGGAAACAAATGGTGAGGTTTTTAATGTTTGCCATTGGGAATGATAAACATTTCTGCAGTTGCTTATTATAGTGTTGCACTGAAGGCCTCCTAGATTCTGTCTTTGGTTGTGCAGAATTATTAGGGAAGGCCAGTGAGGAGTATTTTGTATTTTGATATACAGAGTTAAAATCTGTGGAAAATAAGTCTGTGTTTGCACTGCCCTCAGTGTCCTGAGTCTCTGCAAGAGCAGAGGAAGGTTCTCATTGAAACCAAGACCACTTCATATTACACTGAGACAGGGAAAAGTGTTCTTAAAGTAGGATTAAATTATATCTAGACTCCTTTTGAGTGGTGCTTATTTTTTTTATACTCTGAAACAGCTTAAGGTGGCCTCAATGTAACCAGGATCAGATTCAAAGAAATTGTTTCTCATTTTTGCTGTGGATTTTTGTGTCTTTCCATACACAGTTTTAATATTTGTGAAAGATTTTTAGCAGAAATCAATGAACACTAGTAATGATAAAGTAATATGAGATGCTGCATTTCATGGAAGCATTTTTATGGGCAAAATATCAATGTGTTGGCTTACAGGATTCACAACATAGGATGTCACTAGGGAGGAAAGGAGCTATAAACTCTTCAGCCTCACTCAGCTCACATAATCTACACAGAAATCTGAATGCAGACCATGGACAGCTTTAAAATGGAGAAAAATGCCTTCAGCGGTCTCACAAAACTGAGAGAAACGTCACATCTAAACTGAAACCATAAAAAAGAGGAAATAAAACACAGAAGAAGCTGGGGATCTGGTGGCAGGATAGAAAAGATGAGAGCTAGGCAGTATTTTACATCAGCTTAAAGAGATAGGGACACAGGAAATGGTACTGGCCTCCAGCCAGGGACTCCCAGCACCACCAGCTCTGGCCCTCCTGGTATCTCCCATCTGCACAGAAAGGAGTGGCCTTGGCTCTTCCAGCCTCAGAGAAAGGCTTTCTCATGTTGTTTTCATCCTGCCAAAGCTTCCCCCTGCAAGGGAATCTGAGATACAAAGCACCTTGCTGCAAGCATCAAGTCTGCCATCTGCCTTTTTGTCTAAGACAAGATGTATTAGCCAGTGCTTGCTAAACCATGCATATAAACACCAGCTAGGACTAACAGAAAGCATAGGTCTCACAGCTGTTGCATGCTGCTTGAGACCCTAAAAGGCCAATTTTCATTTTCTGGTGTTCCTAACCTGAAAGCTACTTTGTAGTCAAAACTACCACTGTGGGAACCTGGTCTGACCTTCTAAAGACTAGGAGCCCAAGGGACTAATTAAAAGAGATGTTTGAATTACTATTTGTTGCAGGAGTGTGGTGCAAATCCTACACTTCAGAACCTGAAAATTCATTGTCTCCATGAGTTGGGTCAAAACTATGACTGGAATTTAAACACTTCATTTTTACCATCTACATGTCAATGAGCCTATCCCTGAAAGCTGACACAGGTATTGAGCCTTTTGCAAGAACTGCCTCACTGTATGAAGCCAGGCAGCAGATGAGACAGTGGAAAATTGTATTCCAGAATCACAGGGAATTTTGCAGCAGAAAAACATGCTCCAAAAGGGCTCTTCTAAGCAAGTTCACCAAGCTCTTGACACCACAGGCAGCTTCCAGATTAATTCCTGCTTCTTTCAGCAGTTCTCAGTTTCAATCTGGAGGAAAATCTTTGGCTCACCCCTTACCCCAGTGGTGTTTCCACAGCAGTTAGTGCAGACAGGCGCCCTACTCCTTAACATGAACAAGGTACATTAGTGCCTTGCTATACTGTGAGGAAATATTTCGTTCCAAGCATATAAAAGTCTACTAAATTGTTTCATTATGTAAAGCCTTTTAAGAAAAATATCCCAAAACTCCAAACAAGACTGTAAAATAAATATGAAATGTAGTTTAAAAAAGAGGAGGAGAGGGGAAATTAAATGTTATTTACTTTATTGAATGTCTCTATTCAAATATCTTGCATGAGCAGACATGTCACCTTAATCATGTAACACCCATCAGAGGAGGTGGTAATTTTTTGTATTACTTCTTGACAGCTATAAAAAGCTAAAATGCTACTGTGCAAATTCTGTCTGAACTATTTAAACAATTGAAAAATGTGATTTAACAGCTAAAACAAACTTGATTGAGGCTGATCTCTCATCAACATGTGTGAGATAAGCTAAGCTGGCTCTTTCTACAGGGAATAGAAATTAACTGCATAGTGCCATCACCTAACATAGTTAAAACCTGATAACAAAGAAACCCCTCAGAAGACTTTGTATTACCACAATGTAAACAGAAGGTGGTGGTCATTCTTATACTGAGGCCTGCTGCCCTAGAACCTCAGTTGACAGTAGCGAGGATGTGGTTTACTTTGGGAATTCCCAGAGAGCTGTAGCAGCTGGGCAGCAATGCCAGGACCAGTGGATAAGATTGTCTTGCACAGGCAGAGGATGCAAGGAAAGGCAGGAAGAAGGTTTTCCAGTATTGTTAGCATTGTCAGGTCTACTCCAAGGCAATGACATGCCAAGGAGCAGGGCTTGAAGGGTGTAAAACTCATGCCAGAACTGGTGGTAGACCCTAGTTTGGGGGCTCTCAGGATAGCTGTGGAGTCAGCTTGCTGGTGCACCAAAAAAGCCAGCATAAGAGAGGCTTTACAAATGCAACTCCAGGCTTTCAATCATCAAGTGAGCTTCCAGTATCCAAGGCAGAGCTTTTGGAAGATTTAATCCAGCTCAGCCTGGGGATGTTATTTTTAAATATCTTTAAATTTTGGCCGACATCAGCCTGATGCAACAGGGACAGATTCAGTGTCAAGTTCCATCACTGCAGTGCAATCAACCTGAACTATTTTGGAAGTTTTCTTTTCATAATTTTTTTCATTTTGCTGCCTCTAGCCAGATGGTTGCAACCCTGACATCTTCCTACCAACTCTTTACCACCTTCACATGTATTAGATCTGTGCTTTTTGATGTGCTACCTATTTCCTGTAAATGTTCCAGTATGCTTGCTCCATCTAATGACTTGCCTTTCTCCTTTGAACAACTTCTTCCTCATGTTGATTTCCTGAAGCACTTATCATTTATTGATGGATAGTTAATTAACACCAGGCAATAGATCTTGCTCAACTCCCTGAAAGCAGCAGCTGACATTTGGTGTGCCTCACTACCAATGATCTTTCACAGTCACAGATATTCTTTGCAGGAGATAATACATGAACTTGCATTTAATCACACCGATTGAGTCAAGGATTCTTCCTTGTCTTCTGCTACATCTCTGCCTATCTGCAAATAGTCTTGATCACTTTCCAGGCTTGTCTCTGCTTATCAAGTGATTGATTGCAGGCACCAGCTCTACTCTACCCACAACACATTTTACCAGACCACCAAATTACTGATCACAGTTTGGTTATGCTGTGTGGTTACAACTCCTCATCAAAATAATCTATTCCCCCTGCCTGGAGGCATAAACATCAAAGTCTCTTGCTTTTCTCCTCTAATGTTCTCATTTATAATATATTGCACTTCTGTCTCTCCTCCATGTGGAAATCCATGCCCGGTGTTGACCCCAGACTTTGCAAACAGCCTAAGCAAAGGGTGCTGTAGCAACTGGAGACCAGGAAGGCAGTGGGTGAGCTCAGGGTCTTTTTAAGACTGTTAAAGTAGCCCTGCAACTATTGGGCATTTCATCCACATCTGCTCCCTGACTGCAAAACCCAAGCTGTCCCCTTCAGGACTGTGTGATGTTTTCTGGGAGCTCTGCATTTACCCAGGTTTCCTCACAGTGCAGCAACTCTCCAAAGGTCTAGGGAGTTGAGCTGACCCTCACCATGAAGCAGAGCCCTCTGACACACCAGTGAGAGAGACCTGGCTCTCTTCAGACTGGATGACTGCTGTGCACAAAGGCACAAGAAAATTTGAGCCACCCTACACAGAGCCATGGTTGGTGAGGTGGAGTTTGCTTCTTAGTTGAGACAAACACGTGCAGACAAGCATACAACTTCTCAGTCTGGCCCCACCACCCACACCACCCACAAGTCATGTATTATAAAGCTATATTTGCTGCTGGTAAGATTTATTTGGATCAATTTTACCTCCTTTAGCAGAGGACCTTGCTCTCCTATCAAAATGCAGGATAAGATATCTAAGTGATAGATTCCAAAATGTTAGAATTTGAACACCTTCCAAAATGGATACAAGTTGTTGTTAAAATGCATTTTACAGTTGAATAAGATTATCATCAATTCATAGATCCTATTGTGAGCTTAAGAAACAAGATGGGAATATTGACACTGATGTTTGCATTTTTGTAAAGCAGTGTCCCAGTTTGGCTGCCATTCCACAGTCACTGTGTGTGATGGAAGTCCTTATCAAACCAAATCTGAGGTCATCAGGAGAAATGCCATTACTCTGATACTGGCTGAGACAGTCATTGTGGTTTTAGAACACAGTGGAAGTTCACTGAGTGAATAAACTGATAACAGATAGGACATTACTCATAGTTTTACACTTGGCAATTGAACTGGTGTTTCATGTGCTGTATATTTGACTCACTCTTCTGCTGGTTTCCTGACTGAACTCAGAGCACAGGACAGTGTTTTAGATAAGAATTACTCCTATGACTTTGCAGCACTGTTTCCTTCTTACACAAGATTGATCTTGCCAGGAGAAGTATACACACATTGCTTCAGACTACTCTTAGACTTCTTAGTGCCTATTGCACTAAGCAAGCACTGGTACATGTACAAAACTTCTGGTTGTTAACAAATGGGAAAAGCCTGGCTAACTCTAAGAAGGTGTTGTTCAGAGTTAATTATTTAGATTTTGTTTTTAAGCAGACCCCTCTATGTTTTTCTTTGTTATGGTGTTGACATGGCACAACTACTTCACTTGCTATTAAATGTCTCTCACCTTGACTCTCCACAGCTCAGCATACCATGTGAGACCAATCCTATATTTTGCTCTTACTACAACTGATTGTGACTACCAAGTCACAAGTCTTCATCCCTCAACACATGGCCTCAACCTGCTCCCAATGAACTTGGAGGAAAACTTACCTTCTGGTGGATCAAAAGACTGCTTTGAATAATAGCACCAAGGCTAGCCTCTGACTTGTGGAAGCTCCATTCAGCTACAACAATGTACCTTTCCCAGATTTAGGAATGTCCTTCACTTCTTTGCTGCCAGTTCTTCCTCCTTTCTCAATTAAAGTGTTCATTATATATGTCACACCTTAGGTTTTGTGCACTAGCAGATGTAAGGAGATTGATTCAAGCTTTTACTCTCTTTTCATCTTTAACCCAGCCTTCTCTTTTGATCTGTATATCCACCTGGAGTCTGGATCTTTCTGCTTCTTTCTGTTTGCCCTTGTACTTAACTTGTCCCCCTTTCCCACTCTGCCAATGCTTTTGTCCAAATCTTTTCAGCCCTTCACCCTAATTATCACAGCCACCTTCTCTGACTTCCACAGCAACAGCTCAGATTCCCTGAGGTTCAGTTAACAAGCTTGTCCTAGAACTTGCTCCTGTGATGACATCATCCCTGCTTTGGTTCAACTCATCAAGTCTTAAATGCTGTCCAGCTTCCTTCTGCCATGTTTGATTGTGACAGTCCACTCCTGCCCTGATCCACATTGCTCTGGCACCTTCAGTGCCTCCCTCATTCACGTCCAGCATCAAAATCTTAATATTTTATCATGTCCTCTACTGTTGTCAGTCAGTACCTACCACTGCTACCTCATGTTCTTCAGCTCCCTCTTAAAAATATAACATGTAACTTAATGGACAGCAAAAACCATTATTTATCTACCAGAAAGCTGCTTTGAAAGGATCTCAAGTCACAGACACAGTGAACTGACTTCCCCTTACCAGCCAGAGTCATATTCTGGCTTCTGCCATAGCCAGAGGTGTGTTGATTTCTTGCTGGAAAAAGTCTCCTTTAGCCATCTGTCAGAGAATGGTGGGATGAATTATCCTCCATAACATTGCCTTTTGGTTGTGATGGTTATAAATAGCTTAAGCTAAACACTTAGCTTTTAGAGGTCTGAAAATGTAGCTCATCTTCAACCTACTGCCTTGCCAGTGTGCTCTATACACCCATACTAGAGTGAGCACCACCACTCACCTTTCTTTTCAACCCTGCCTGAGATCAGGGGTGTCAGCAGGAGAGCTGAATCAGCTTTCTTCTATCTGTAAGCCTGTGACTGAGGAGTGAGGTCCTGGACCAGCTCCTATCTTGTGAGCTCACAGAATGCAGAACCCTTAGCACCTGGCAATTAGCATTGGCTAAACAAGCAGGGTCATTTTCCCCTTTGCTTAAAGAGCAGAGCCCTAAATCCTCCACCAGTGAGGGAACATTAGCTTCTGTAGGACAGCAGAGAAAACCGTGCTCTCCTTTCCCTCGTACAGAAGTAAGGGGAGTGAAGAGGAACTGTAATTTTCTGATAGACAGCTGTTCCTCTGGGTCACTCTGCCTGACCCAGAATAGCTAAATGGAGCAGACTGTGCAATGGCAGTGTAACCTACAGGGTACATACATTTGACTTCACATCTTGTCAGTGGTGAATTTAAAGTAAGTGTAATTTACTGGGTTTCCCTTAAGACTTAAAGGTGTTGACCTCATTGGTCAAGGAAGGGTAGTAAAATTAGTTCAAGCCATAGTTACAGATGAAAGAATAAAAATAACTTCAGACCAGCTTTTCATGAATTCCACTATGAAATTTTATACACATTATGCTTTTTTTTCCACACAAACCAAAGGATAATACATTAGTCAGAGAAAGAAAACTCTTGGGGAAAAAAAAAAGAATCACTCATGACAAAGGGTTCTGAGGCTTTAGAAGAAAGTAATTTCACATCCTGTCCTTCAATAAGCAATAGAGAGAGCAGAAAGTTGCCAGAAAGGATTTCTTCTGCCATGCATTTCATCAGTCAGAGCACATGTACTATCACTTGTGATCAAAAGATTTCTGGACAAGGAAAAGGATTGACTGGAATTTTTGGTGGACAACAAATAATGAAATAAATATATATATATATATGCAGAGACATATACAACCCAAATCTATAAAAATGCACACACATTTATCTCTGAAATCCAGCCTAAATCCCATCTGAAGGTTTGTAATTTATTTTACAGGGGAAATGAATCACAAAAGGTAAGCTCATGCATAGAATATGATATTTGCAAAGAACATGAAAGCTGCAGCCCTTATCTAGCTAAACAGTTAAAGATGTGCTTAAATGCCACATAGAATGAGAACCTCTGTAAGGATCAGCACAGACACGGAAGGTTTCTGCCCACTTTTAAAGTTTTAGATAAAGCTTTCTTACCAGAAAATTTACAGGTTTCCAAAAAAAACTCAGCCTTTTTTTGTCATGCACCAGCACGTGCAGATGATGCACAATTGGTTGTGTGGCCTGTAGGAGAGAGTCTCACTACAGTAACCATTATGGCAGAACAGGGCATTTGTCCTCCAGGCCATTTGCACCAGTGTGATTTTTTTTTTTCCCTTTCAACCACAGAAATAGAAAACAAAGCTTTGATTAAGAAAAATTCACAGTATACTGAGCTTCTCCTCTCCACTAAAAGGTCACATTTTCTGAGTCTCTTCACTTGCTCAGAATCCTTCCAGCTCTTCTGCACATACTCTCATTTATCCTCAGACTGTCACCTCCTAAAAAATTATATATTGCCCTCCTTAAAACTGGCAAGTGTATGTAAACAAGATAACAATGAAAGGATGCCATTAAAATCCAGTACCAACTTTCCATCTACTCTGACATAAAATATCTGTCAGTCTTAGGTACTTCCTATTTCCACAAATAATGATCATGTTGAACTCAAAATAGTAGAACTCACTGGATTTCAGAAAGCCCTGTTCTTTTCATCCACAGATGTGACCAGGTCCTTGTTAAACAGATCCATCACTAATCAGTTTGTAGATTTGTGGGATCTTGTTTCAGCAACTTCAGAACTGTTTGAGTTGCCACACCTACCTTGCCCACCTTCACTTCTCTATTTCTTTCATGGACATCACAGTCACCACTTTTTTCACTGTCCAAAGCACTTGTGTGGACTCCTCTGGGTACATGGTTGTCTGAGTTACTTTCTAAGTTAAATTCTGTTCTCTAGTCTAGACAACACCTTTCAACAGTGTTCACTGTTCCCAGTACTGTGCAACTCAGGTTTGAGAAGGGGAGAAAAGATGACTAAGGATATCATAGAATCATAGAATCATAGAATGGCTGGGGTTGGAAGGGACCTTGAAGATCATCTAGTTCCAACCCCCCTGCCATGGTCTGTTAGGTTTTGAAGTTTGGGAAAAACACGCGGTTCCTCACTTCAAGCGATTGTGCCACACCAAGGTGGGCACCATGCACGTTTTCACCTCATAATTACCACCCTGAATTATTGCCATCACACTCACTGAAGGATGAAAGACATACATATGATCTATCAGACAAACCAGTGAAGTGACTGATAAGCTGATCTTGCCTGCCTATTTTTTTCACTCTGCTTTTAACATATGTTCTGCCACAGGAAAATCTGTTTCAGTAATAAATCAGAACAAATAAAACTCTTCAGCCATGAAAACCAGACTGGACCCTTGTGTTAAAATTTACTAGGGATGATTTAGGTATAACAAAATTCAGTCTTGTAGTGGTGCAGGAGGCATGGATAAGACAATTCAGTATAGGTCCTTTCAAACAAATCAAGACCGAGATTTATGTGTCAAGTTTTGAGGGCTCTTGTCTTGAGATATTAAAGGATGATCCCCTTCTCAGTTTAGAAATTACTTCTTTACACGACAGAACAAGCTGTCCCTGAAATTTCAATCTTCATTTCGAAACCTGCCCTTTCCAAATGAATACAACACACTTGAAAAAGTTATGAATGTATTTGAAATCCAAGTTGCAGATGAAAAAACAAAATCCTGTCCGCTCACAGCTATTAAAGAGAACATGATAGACTTTGTCAGAGGTAGATGGTTATCCTTGATGTCTTGGCTAAATAAGTGATTATATTCTGTCCACCTGTCTTCCCTGCAGGGCTTCAAATTAAAACAATACTTAATCATCTCCAAGGTGTGAGGCAGTATGCCTTAGTTCCAACCAGGAGACTTTACATTTCTGCAGTAGATGAACTAATTACCATTATCCCCGGTGCCTGCATAATCTGAAGTAAAAAAATCTCTGCATCTCCTGTGTCTGCTCCTTCTTGGGTCCCAGAAGGAAACAATATTCCTTAACTCGACAAAGGTCTTTCAAGTCCTATCACACTGACATCCTTCTCTTTCATTTTTCCCTCACTCCTAGTTTTCAGGCAGGCCTTTCTAAATATTTTATTAAGTATTTGAAGAAGAAAGACATTTTAAAAGCCTGAGCACTAGCAAAATGGCTTTCTCTATGATCTTTCAATTGCCTCCACCATACAGCAGCTGTGCCAGTGGATTGCAGCTGCCCTCACACCATCCTTGGGGCTCCCTGTGAGCAGCAGGGTGGAGAAGGTACCTACGGCTGATGATCTCACAGCAAGGCTTGACCTTCAGCAACACAAATGTGAGGTCAAGGTCGATGTTAGCCCACTGCAGCTGTGGACCAAACGTTCTCATTTTAGAAGGGCTAATTGCTTAAAAAACTCAGTCACAATCAGAAGGTAACATCATTGTTTTGTTCCAGGATCACATGGAGAGAGGGTTGGGAGAATGACCTGGTCATCAGAACTCTGCCTTCTGCCTTTCAGGGATTAAAGTTCCTCTATATCACATCTGTGGGATTAGCTACCCTTTTTTTCTAGTCCCTGCATGTACACTTTCAGGAAGAGCCTTACATTTATGCTATCCATGCCTAATTGCATAATTGCATAATTCTCCTTTTAAATGAGGATCCAATTACAGCTTTCCATGTATGCCAACTGCTCTTACCTCTTGGCAAGTTTGGTAGTTTCCCTTTGAGAATCAACAACCAGTAATACACCGTGGCCAGCCAAAAAGTATTGAAACAACAGTATTTATTATTCATACAGCAGCAGGAACACAACATTAAAGAAAAAGTATTGTTCAAACTAGCAGCAGTTTACATGCAAGACTAGCTCAGCCTAAGCCTAGACATCAATGATGGCAACAGAGAAAGCCCCATCTTAACCAGTTACCTCAGCATGCCTCTGACTCTGACATTCAGTGGCATTGAAGTGTCCAAGCACCCAGGTAACTTTTGAAAATGGGACTCAGATGTATCCAAATCACCAAGAAATGTTCTAGCTGACTGCAAGATAGACTAATGATTTATGCCTTTAGGGAAGGCACAGAGTATGTGCACATAAATGAACTAGATGGTCTTTAAGGACCCTTCCAACTCTGACAATTCTGTGATTCTGTGATATATGTACCCTCCCTCTATTTGTTCTGCCTGATCAAAGTTAACATAAAGCTTAAGTAACTTTGTGCTCTTTTAATTAGTGATTTCATACATGATTGGATGGTTCCAGACTGAAGTTTTCTCTTTCAAAACAGCCTAACCTAGACAGGCCTGATTTGGTTGTCCTTGCTTCTTCCATATTAAGAGAAAAGAGATTGGTTTTGTCCCTATAAATAATGCAGTTTTGTCCCAGAAGACTGTGTTGACAAAAACTTCCCTATGCAGCTTCGAGACTGTTTGCCACCACTGATTGTGGCACTGTGCTGCCAGGAAAAGAGCTGTCTTTCTGTCAGTCATTTTTCGACTATCCTAGTGCCTCAGAATTAGCAGAGTTTTTTCCCTAGTATTACAAATTTTTTAACCTGAAAAAAATCAATTGCATATACACCAGTGATCACTTCCATAGATGGGGCCTGAGGCAAAATGCACAGATGAAATATGCATCTTCTGACATTTACTGGTAAATGCTACCCATGAAATTACAAATAAAATCACCAGCATTAGCTGCTCATTTTATCTGTGCCCTTCCAATCAGACCAGCTACTGAAGCCTCCCACCTCTAAAGATTTCTCAGTTTAGACAGAATCTCTGCAGAGCAGAGTTGTTCAAATAACATAAACAATTTATTCCATTAATGTTAGATATATTGCATAACTTGAGGTGTGTGTGTATATATATACACACACCAAGGTGTATAATCTACATGTATATTATATACATCTGTACATATATGCACACACATTGTACTAGTATAATGATTATATACACCATTGAATACATAATAAATATATACTATTATCTATTATAATTATTATATACAGGTACATAATATGTACTGTATACAAGTATCTATCCACAGGTAACTTCTGTATTCTTCCTCTTCGCTGCTGAACCACCATTTGTGTTCGCTGGGCTTGTTTTCCATGCACTCATCTTTAGAAGATGATGTAGGAACATCTGCAATTGTGGTAGATGCTCAAGTGATACCTCTGTGTATACAGAGATCCTCTCAGCTCTCAGCTCTCAAACTCAGATGTAAGATGGCTGCAGCTCTGGGTGCAGGAAGCAACTCTGTTCCCATGAGAGAAGAAAGTAGAGAACCATGCGTATCAGGATTCAGAGAATATAGTCAGAATAACTTTTAACTCCACTAGCCTTTAGTATCTGAAACTTCTGCTCATTCATAATAAAATTGTTTTCCTGAAGAATAATCCAAACTACTTGTGAGGAAACCTAGCTCTGATATCTGCTCTGTCAGCATTGAACAAGAATTGATGCTTTAGAGACAAAAATAAATTATCTCAGCTAGACCAATACAGAGTAGAGCAAAATCTTAACCTAGACATCCTGCCCTGCCAGCAGCTAGCCTAATACCTCATATTAGAAGATTTAATTCATCACTTTGCATAATATTGGACTTATAATGCATAATAAGGGAGCTAAGTCTCTTAGATACTTTTTTTCCTAAATCCATGTATTATTTGTCAATACTGATGGTATGAAAGTTCATTGGAAGAGATGGATTTCGTGTGAAGGGAAAATGTCATATCCCTTCTGTAGCAGTGAGTTGCATTCATATCTCACTGCTCCCCACTAAGATAATATTCACTGAAAACCTCAACCTCAGTTTAAAGGTCTTTATGAAATGTTTATTGAGGAAGAATATATTCTACCTGTAGTTTCTAAAGTAAAGTAAGTGGGCAGGTTTAAAGTGTTCTGAAAACAAGTATGAAAAGTTAACCTCATATGCCATATCTGAGGCATTCCTGTGTTATTCCAGTTGAGATAATTTACAAAGAGAGTATTTGCAATGGGAGACTGCAGCATGATATTAACTCATATGAATGCAGTATAGTAGTGAAGTATTTAATGGCTTTTCAATTCTTGTAAAACAAAGAACAATTTCCAGTACTGTTAGAACTGGGCTCACTATAGTCAGTGGATGTTCTGTTCCTTTACATGAGAGAATTGAGTTCAGCACACTGGATAATGAAGACCTACTGTATTTTAGACAATAATTCTGCAGATGATTGAGTGTTATGTGCTTTGCAGAAAAATACAACTAAAATGAGGTTTTCAGATGTAAATAATTTTGTCATAAAAGAGAAAGCTAATGTATTTCTTAGGTAATAGTCTGAGCTCTGCTACATGGTGCACTGATTCTCAACAAGTTCTAGAGCTAGGAAGATTTCATAACATCAGCTACCTCAAAAGGGGAATGAATTTTTGTGAAATGTCTCTTTATGAAACTAAACATGGAAATTCACATGAAAAGCTTGGTGCAGAACGTGGCCTGTCTGCATTTTCTTCTCCACAGCACAATGGGAAGAAAGGGAGTACTGAAATAGTCTTCTCTGTCATCTAGAAATAGCTCTTTCTTCTTTCTCTCCTGTACCTCCCCAAATTAATCCATATGGTTTGACAGCACTGCAAATTCTCTCACAGGCTTTAGCAGACTTTGGGTTATATTTATAATGCAAAATCAAGATTTCAGATTATGTTCTGGTTTTAGAATATCTGTAATATAAAAAATCACCAGACATCAAAGTAATTAACTAATGCCTTTATCAAGAGCCATCTAGATCAATCCTTAAAACACTATGAGGTTCTGACAGATGCCACCATGACAGATTTCTTCCCCCTATGCTGTTTTCATTGCCACAGATTTTTTGATTTGGGTCATAATTGCATTTGGGCTTTCAACAGCATGTAGTCAAACCACCTCATTTTGAATGTTTATTGCCTGAAAATAATTGAAAACCAATCTATATTTTTAATCTGTGGCAGGTGCTTGGCTACAACAGCCTCCTTTTGTTGTTGTTGCCATTGACATACAATGTGTGATCCAGGAAAATGTGTGGTTCCCATGGCTATCTGCCCAGCACTGGCTTTGTTCAATAACTGGTTTCACCTCGCCAGATTTGGAACGTTTGCAATCATTTACTTGTACTGCCACTTACTGCCTGCCACCATTTTGTATGGCAGCCCTTCAGCATTTTCAGCTTTCCCTTGTAGAGCACTTGGTCTGCAGACAGCCCACCCCAGGAGGTACTGTATCCTGATGAGGCTTCCCCAAAACCTTTCCTAAAGCCTTTTGGATATCAAGGGCAATATCTGTGCTGTCATGTGCCTGAAGCACAACCATAACACAGCTTATCCTCGACCTGTCATAGTAGTAATGGCAAAACACAGCAGAGAAGGAAACATTTTGATCAGTGAAACCAGAGCAAATCCATCCATTCATGAAAATATCATGTCTTTTCAAAATATATGCATGGATATTTATGCTTATTTGCTTTCCTGTTTTACAGTTCAAGTGATTCTCATACCACACAGGATGAGGCAAGGTTTGTGTGAAGAAGTTATGGCTTTTACGATACTTTCTCAAAAAAAAACCAAAAAAGGCCTCCTGTATAAAGGCCCTTCTTCAGGTCTGAAGCCCAGATATTCATAAAAGTAGTTTTCAAATATGGCCACAAGAACTTAGCCTTCAAGAGTGACATATAATATTTAACTATTCTACAACCAGCCAGATAACTGGAAAAGACATGAAGGCCCTTCTCATAAAGCATCAAGATATAAAACACAATAAGTCTGCACAGAAAATGGTGTGTGTATGTCTACACAGCATACAACCATTTCAGGCAGAGGTGATGGTCCTGGTTTAGAAAGAAAAATTAGTTACCTTTTCCATAATATACTGACAATTTTTCTGCAGCAAGCTTGAGTCTCCATACTTCTGGGTAGAACTGATGTGCCCCATAGAGCACAGTGGTGCTTCACCCTGGCTTAAAGTTTGGTAGGTACTAAAATGCTTTCCTGGGCTATTTAAAACACTTTCACTGCACCCTACTTTTTAAAAGTAGACCACAATTATCTTCAAATGGGAGAAAACACTGTTTAAAAACACTTTTAAAACAACTTAAACCACTCTACCTGTTTGTTAGAAATTTTGATATGATTGCTGTCAGCCTGTTTTTCACAGGTGGAGTGAAAATGCTTTTGCTTAGCATCTTTCACCTCTTTTCCTGGCACTTCTCCTGTCCCATCTCCCCAGGATTTCTTACTCATTGCTAATAGGCAACTGCAATTAGAGTCCTTTACAATAACCTGCTTTCATACCCGTTACAACCTCTACAGCAGTGCAACAACCTCTCATTTTTGTTCCTAAGGACATGTGATTTCTCAAACAGTTTGAATATATTTGATCTATCCAGTTTTTTAAGGGCACTCAGGAAAACTGATTGTTCCCAGCTAATTGCAGAGAGAGAAAAAGAAAGAAGAGAAGCTGATTGTTGATAATAGGAAAATGCCCTGATGTCTAGACAGACTTCAGTCAGACTTCAGGCTTTCCTCAGAGCAGATACCACCACAGCTGGAGATAACTTCTGAGAGCACGAACCCTCCTGTGGGAATGTCCAGACCATAGCTCTGCTAGAAGCTGCAAAACAGCTACTGGCTGTACCAGGAGCTGGGCTTTCCAGCCCAGGGTGGCAGCCTTGAGTGCTTCTCCACTTGTCTGTTAGCACAAGTGACACACTCCAGAGGGGTTCACCACATTCCCTTGCGGGGGGGACAGGCATGATTTTCTATTTGGAGCCAACAAGAGTTGGAGTCAGACCAGAGGTTTTATTTGCCATACTTTCAGGCCTGCCACCCAGAGCAGAAGAGTGAAAAGGACTGTTTAAGAGATGCAAGATTAAGAGACCAACTCGCTGCTTCATTAGGTATGTGAAATAGCTTCTCTGATCAGATGAGGTTGTGTTTAAAGCCAAGAAAATCCAAGCAGGAAAACACCTGAAGCCATGTGCTGTGTGCATGTCACATGCCTGCCCTCCCCTCGTGCTCCCCAGGGCCATCACAGAAATCCACATCTTCTTGAACTGATTGTTGAGCTGAAATAGAAGAGGTGCTGGTGAGTAGTTACCATGCAAATATTAGTGTGCAATAGTGACAGGAGTATTGTAAGTGACCTGGTCAGTGAGGTGTCATTACTGTCCAACAAGAGTAGGTTATTCCTTTCCTGTATGAATGTACCAATCTGACTTAATAGAGAGCCATGGGAAAGGTGGACAAGAACTATCTCATGAATCTTGATAAGCTGCTGCAAGCACATACTGATGAGGCAATGTATGAACCATTACCTTAGAGGAATCTGCAGAACCAACAATGAAGATACAAGCTTTTCTTGCAGGCTGGAGTTTGGAGGTAAAAAAAGAGCCAGAGAGCTTCTAAATGGACAAACAATTAAACGGTATTAACCTTGTCAGCCCAACTGCAGGACTGAGAGGCAGCTTAGCCTCCTCAGAACCCCACTGCTATCTGGTTACAACACCAAGCAGAACAAAATTCCTATCTGGAAACATATTTTGCATATTATTTAGACTATAAATGCAGTTTGCTTTGTAGTTTTAAGATCTATAGGCTCAGAGGCTGTGGGCAAACGTTGGGCCAGCCACTGAAAGGGTTTTCTACCCTAGTCCTAAGAGACCCATCAAAGTCTGTGGTCTAGCCATGACTCACATGGGAGATCCAACACTACAAAGACCTCCATAAACTGTAGCCTATGCCAGTCAGCAAAGTCATAGAATCATAGAAAAGTTAGAGCTGGAAAGGACCTTTAGAGGTCATCCAGTCAACCCCCACCGCTGTGAGCAGGGATACCTGTAACTAGATCAGGTTGCCCAAAGCACTGTCCAACTTGACCTTGAATGTTGCCAGGGGTGGGGCATTCACCACCTCCCTGGGCAACCTGTTCCAGTGCCTCACCACCCTCATTGTGAAAACTTTCTTCCTTATATCCAGTCTAAAACTCCCCTGCTTTAGTTTAAAACCATTAGCCCTTGCCCTATCACAAGGGGCCTCACTAAAAGGAATCTCCCCATCTTTCCCACAGGCCCTCTTTAAGTACTGCTGCTCTACAGCAGAATCCCTAAGTAAAGTAATGCCAGCCATGACAGAAGTGGAGCTGTATGTGTGCCTGATGCAGCCTTTCTTGGCAGCAGATCTAACTCATTTCTTCAGAGCATAGGAGCTTTCCTTAAACAAAGAATATATTTGTCTATCAGACTGTATCATTGTTAAGCTGCTAAAAGATACAGCTAAGCAAGTTCTTAGGGTAGATTTTCTTTTGCTCTGGCCTTCTTGGAAGGTTTTATAATGATTTTACTTTAAAGGAACTCTGCTTGTATGCCAGCATACAGGAGAGGCGGGAGACTGGCAAACTTGTCTGCAGTTCTGAGTTTGGCAAGATGTGTTTGTGATCTGCAGATGTTCATCCTCTATCTCTTGCATCATCTTAAGGATGTGGCTCAGTGAGCTCTGCCACTTGCCCCTAAATTCTCCTCTCATGCTTCCCCTCAGCTTATTTTCACTTCATTCAATCACTATTAACATAATGTTGCTGTTGGAAGCCAGCAGGGGCTCATGGCTGATCTGCTACAGCCACTTTCTACCCTGATACATTCACCTGTCTGCATAAATTGAGGTAGTAAAGAGAAGATAATTTCTAGGACACAAAGATTTTAACAGTCAGATCTGTGCCTGCAGTAAATCAGCACCTCTCTGTGCTATGTGGTTTTTCCAGCAGTGTAGCCCTGGTGAGAAGGTGTTGGGTAGGAGATTAGAAAACCTCAAGGCAATTATTCTTCATTTCCTTTTGCCTTTCCTTGCAGCATCTCCAGAACTGTCATCCACTCAAACATCTAGGGCCCACACCTACCATGAAAAGACATTCTTGTCCAGCTGTGCCTAGTTTTCTTCAGTGCTACAAACTCAGCTCTGGCTCCCAGAAGTGGCTCTTCTCACACTTGCCAAGTAGCCTTGACCCTTGAGAGGTTGTATTGGACCATGATGACAGTTTCACCTGACCTAGGTATTAAATGTCTTCTGCAGCAGTAGTTATTTAAATCTAACTCTTGAGCCCCTGTTCAGCAGATGGCAAACGCACAGGATTCGTTTTTAAACACGATGACTCAGTAGGGCCACAGTAAAACCCACATTAAGGTGTTTCTTTTGCTTTCAGTTCTTGCTTTAGTGAGCCAAAAGATCTTGCACAGAAAAAAAGAAAATCAAAGCAAACATCTACCCAAATTCTAGGTTTTGCTCTTTTGAGCTGTGACACTGCAAGTTATGGTGACTGGGACTATGGATGAGTATTAAATAGATGTCACAGGCAGATGATGTTGTGGTATAAGCAAGTGGTCCAGAATCACATTTCAGAGCCAGCTGTGTACATTAGCAAAGAAGGTGGGCCAAATTCATCTTCATGGCCTTTTGTCTCCAGATTTTCCATTTATTTTTTTATACCTGCCAAGAAGGTAGTTTAGAGAACATTACACTGCCATAACATTGTATTCCACTGGCAATATTCCTTAACTGTAGTAATAATACATAATCAGCCATATATGTATGCATTAATATATTAGCTGCACACCTTCAGCACTAACTTCTCTTGCACCCAACAAAAGTCATGCTTGGCTGCCTCATTACCTGAGCTTCAAGATATGATTTCCTTCCCATTACATGCTTGGGGTATATGTTATTTTTATAATAGGAGCCAGTGATGTTTCTGTCAGAAAGCTGTGGGGTTTTATTGTGGAGTCTATAATTTTCGTACAACGAGATTTTCAGAGGACCAAACAGTACAGTGTTGTAGCATGTTGATGGGCTGGCAAAGGGTGAACTCTTGGCATGCTCACAAACCCAGAGGAGTTTAGGGGCACCTAAAATTACCACTGCTTCTGCCTCTAGCTGCGTGTGCTCAGGGCACCAGAGTCTGCTGAAGATTTTGCTGTGATATCTTTTCCTGAAGTTACTTGTTGGACCCGTGGGAGCAGGCATTGCTCTGTAAGCAGAGGGGAGCAGCTATTGAATAGGAAGGGAGAACACAAAGAAGAGTCAGAATTATTTTTAATATATTTACAGGTTTTTTAATTATTTTTTTTAATAAAACCATTTGTCTGCAGTAATAGTTAAGCAAGAATTAATATCTGAGGGAAGGAGATTCTCAGCTGGCAGGGACAGGGTCCAGCCTGGTCCCAGCTACTGACTGCAGCGTGTGTCATTTAACGCAGTGCTCCACATCCCACCGTTGATTTCCTGTCCCCCACCCAGATCCAGACAGACTTCTGAGCATGGGCCTGTAAGGAGGTAAACCATAGGTCACAGTCCCACCTATTGGGGTTACAAACTTACATCTGAAGGTGATGTGAGACAGCTGAAGAAAAGCCAATGGGGTCTATGAAAGGTGAAGTGGTCTATAAAGTAAAGCATGCTATGATGCACATTTGTGCTAGAAGGGTACAAGACCAGGAGAGGTAACGATGCTAGGGTGTCGTGGTTAGAGGCTTATTCCCCCCCACAGCAGGAAAGAGAAAGACTTCTAGATTGGAAGTTAAACTAAAAACTGCTTTAATAATAGTAACAATGTTAAATAAAAGATATATAAATATATACAGGACCCAAATACTGAACCGTCTCGGTACTAGCTCCCAGTCCCGGTAACTGCTTCACATATGCAGCCCTCATCCAAGCAGCTTCACGTGGTCACCAATTAGCACAGACAGCGTCCTGTAGGGCAGCAGCTCCCAGCAGAGACAGGCTCTCCTCCTGGTCACCGTACACTCACAGAATTCCCCTGGTTTCCCCCCCTGGGGGGGCGGGGGGGCAGTGTCCCTACTTAAGATTCAGGAATTTAAGGTTTCTTAAAGGGACAGTCCAGTTTAGCAGGTAACCGAATAATCATGTGCATGGTAATGGAATACCTTTTAGAAAATACAGTCACTGAACAGAATTAATTCTGTTCTAACCCAAATCAGAATATTTTTACCCAAACCATAACATAGGGGAAAATAAATTCAACAACAGAGAAGACCAACAATTTTTGTCTGTCTCTGTGAAAGCCTTGAATGGCATCTGATGGATGACAATGCAACTCAATTTGCAGTCTTAATTTTAATGGAAACAAAAAGCTACAAATGACATGCAGAGTAAAAGGATGGGGGTTTGCTGTTTCTTGCAAAGGTGAAATGTGGGACTGTGGAGGGGGGTGACATTGGTGAAGACACTAACTTTGAAATTGCAAAGAAGAATTAACAGGTGAGGAAAAGAGAGGGAATTGGAAGAAATGGAGCAAGAAGAACATTATTTTGTGTAAATGAAATTTAAATAAAAAAGGATTACACTGGCTCTGATCTTGTCATGCTGAAGTATTTTAAGGCCAGCAGTAATAAGAGAATTATATATAACATGAGGACTCCATGAGTGCCAGGTCCACTTGTTTCATTTTCTAATAATGATGCTCCTGATGCACATTTGTCAAGAAGACAAATAACCACCCTTTATAATGACCGAAAATGATAGACTTGGTCACTTAACATCTTCAGAGTTCACCTCCATTAAGGTGAGGAACAGTGAAGTCTACTGCAAAAAAAAAGGAAAGAAAATGCCTCAGAAATTTTAGGCTGACATTTGACCTGTCTTTCAAGTCCCTATTTAAGGAGCTGGAGCAGAGTCCTCTTCCGTGCCCTGTTGTTTTCAGACTGCTGTAGAAGTTGATTTATTTCTCTCCACTCCAGTCAAGAGTTGCAAAGAAACTCTACCTGAACAGCAACATTGATACAGGAAAACTGTAAGCCCCCTCTGCCTAGAGGTTTGTTAGGGGTACTGGCATACACATGGTGACTCCTAAGGGCTGGCAGGCTTCGTCATCCAAGAAAGGCAAGAGAGAACACGGGAATCTGGCAGCATTAAAAGAACAATTTCTGCTACCCCCAGAGAAATGCCACACAGAAATCCTATTATTAGGCATGGTTCAAATTTCATCTGATGTTGCCACATGCCAGAACCTACCAAGGCAAAGATGTTTACCTACTCCAGGCAATTGCATGGAGGCATACAGGTTGAGTGGGCTACTGATACAGACAGTCACAGGGCAGATGTGAAGCAAGAAGTACTTGTGAAGTAGCCACAGAGGCAATTGGTTTGTAGACTAGAAGACAGCCAAAATCTTGCTTCTAGTCTGTGATTCTTGTTCAGGCTGGCTCAGCAGGCTTCAAGGAAGAAACAGCAATAAATTATTAGCTTTCTGAAATAAGAGAAGAGCAGTTAAAGGACAACTTGTGACTCGAAGAAAAACTGTACAACTCACTGCAACAGCATGTTGAACTCAATGGTATATATCTGTTAAAAATATTTAGACTCATTCATTCACATTCAGTTATTATAAAACATGACAGTTTGGATGTTACTGCCTTGCCAGAAAGTTGCTGAACATTGTCAGATATTCACTGTCAGATGTGTCATTTCATGCTGGCCATTTCCCTTACAAACACTTTCCCTGTAAATTGTCTGTTGGACAACAGCAGAGGCAGGATGCCAGGCTATATGAAGCTCTGGTCTGACCTCCTATTATGGCCTTTCTCCTGTTCTTATATGAGCAAATCCACATGGCATACTAAAGGCATAAAATGGCTGTGTGGCAGCATACATTTATTGCAGTAAATGCCATGCTAATGCATGTATGTACTGAGATGCTGAGAAGTAGCTGCCCTTCAGCTCTCCTGGAGTCTGAGCAGGGAAAATCTGTCAGCCCTAAAGACCACGTAAGCACAACCTTAGACAGACAGATCCTTATTGCAGAGGTAAAATTATTAGTTGTTCCCTTATCTGCCCTTGAGGGCGCACAGCAATAGCCCACCGCTGTGTGAGCCCCCAGTCCTTCAAAGCCTTCCCTGTCTGCTTAGCTTCATGCAGCACCAACAACTGAACTTCAGTCAGGTAATTCACAGCATGTAACATTAACAGAGCAAGACGTTCTCAGTCCAGGGCTTAAAGCTGCAGTCTACCTCAAAATAGTACTTATTTGCACTGTACAATTTCTAACATCATATTTTCCAACAAGAATAGTACTGACTTTTGACTAGTACATGCAATGATAGGGCAGTTGTACTCACAATTTATTTTCTGATTCCAGAGGGACAGTTGTACATATACTTTCTCAGTACCACTCAGAAGGAAGAAAAGGATATTCATATTACGAACTCTTTCTGACAAATGTAGGTATTTGACCAAAAATTGGATAGAAGCAGCAATCTTCAGGATCAGTTGAACCTCTGAAGGAGCTCCTTTCAATCTTGTTTCCTGTTTGGGGAGCCTTGCCTTTTTTCCAATAGATGCCTGCACAGATGGATTAAATCTAAGCCCACTGGCAATCAGCTTGCTGCATTTTGTAACCTTCTATGTGCCCCTAGATGTAGCCTTTGGACCACTGATCTACGACCACACATTTTGGAATCACTACTGTGATCCTTCAAAATTTGGGAGCACCTTGATATGCTGAGAGGGTGGAGGTATAACACTGCATTATGAATCTCCTCATAAATTCACCCCTCACTCAGATCTGATATCACACACAAGCCTTTCCTTTTCCACTGCGTGAACAAGAACTGATGAAGTGCAAGTCCTCCTTTGCCAGGCGCAGGTGGAAGGCAGGGTGCAGAGAGCGGCTTCATTTACAGACAGTGTCCAACTCTGGATCAGACAGTTACCTTTCTCCCCAGGGAAATACAAAATGGACAAAGATCTAGAGTTAAAATAATGACAATAATAATTTCAAAAACTGCTAAAAAGCAGGGAAAGAAGCACAGCCTATAAAACCCCCATGCCCCTCGTGTGAGAGGAGGCCACTGCCCAGCTAGGGCTGTTGCCCCTGTGAGGTAAATGGCCCCAGCTGGCCCCAGTTCGGGCTGGCTGAAGCCTTCCTGTCTGGGTGCAGAGATGGGGGAGGGAGCCGCTCTTTTTGCCGAGTCTAACACTGACACCTAGCGACCCGTGCCCGCTGCCGGGCGGCCGGAAAGCCTCGACCGAGTGGCGGCGGGGATGGGAGAGAGGGAGGAGGCGGAGGCTGCGGGGTCTACGGCCAGTAGCGCTGTCAGCCTCTGTCCGGCCTACGGAGGGGCTCGAAAGAGCAATCTTTTGACGCCTGGGTTTTTTTGGTTCCTCATCCTTCTTCCCTTCTCTGGCAATTGCTTCCCTTTTCTCTCTGTTGCCTGAGCCCCGGCGTGGAGCTGGGGGAGGGATGGCGGATGGACGGCCAGCCCCTGTGTGGAGACACAGGAATGCTGAGCACCAGAGCCAAAGCACAGCAGTACTTCCCCAGGAAATTTTTCTCTCTTTTTTCTGTCTTCCTCCAGCAAGTTTCAGCACGAGGTGTTTTGCAGGAAAAAGAAAAATGGATGGGTTTGTTTTTAACAACCCTTATCATAATATATGGAATCGCTTTCTGAGTCCATGTCGACACCTGGCACCATCACTGTCCTGCTCTTTGAGCAAGTTGACAGGCAGGGCTCTCCTCAGTCTGTTTTGATCCTATTACCAGCAGGGCAAACATTACAGGCTTTCTTGGACTCTTTTTTTGCTATCATTTGCTTTCAGGCAAGGATTTGGAGAGGTGTGTATTCCTGTGCCTTCAGTGACTGATGGAGGCACCCTTCTGCACTGATCAAAGGTGAACTTTGAGAGTAGGAGAAGATGATGTTAGATGCAAAGGAGAGAGGAGAGGGGAGCAAAACAAAGCCAGAGCAAGATCCTATTGGCCTCTATCAATGCATCTAGTAGATAAGCACTAGTGAGGCAGAAAAACTATGAAAGGCATTGGAGAAAGCCAGTAAAAAAACACCAAGCACAGCCTGCCTATGAATAAGCTTAGGCTGCAAATCAGGAAAGGATTTCCAGTCGTGAGAAGAGTTAAGCTGGGGTATGATCTTGGGAAGCAAAATGGGACGCAAAATTTACTGCAGTTAAGGTGAATGTTGGTTGCTGCATGCATTGCATATCACAGTAGCCAGTAGTCACAGCAGACACTTTTTTGGTACCTACACACAAGACCTTTTACAAACTCCTGTGTTGTTACAAAACAGATGAATCCACAAACCAGGCTACAACAAAAGGATTAAAGTTGAGCAGAACAGACGCATCCACCAAAAACATGTTGTCAGGAAAACATATGCTGCTGCTGAGAGATGAGTTCTTTGACAGTATGTCATATTTGAGATAGAAGGGGGAGTTTAGTCTTGTCTGAAGGGAACCCAGAACCTGGCAACAGTTCCAAACTGAGATGCAGCCTTAGCAGCCTAAGTGTCTGTGCCGACACTGAGACTCTGATGCTGAAACAAGCTTGTGGCCAAACAGCATAAGTGTAATATGGGTCAGTGACATAGGTGTTGCTTTTGTTTATTAGAATGTGAAATGGATTGAATAATTTTGTGTCTGTTATGATTATTTATGTGCGTGGGTGTAAACAAGAGGTTGCTTGAGCTTTCTAATTAGACTTATTGCTCAAGCCCAGCCACAGATTTAGCAAACTAAACACACAAGGTCAACGGAGCACCAAGTAGACAGGTAAAGCAGAGGTCCTTGTGTGTCTACAGTTATGTTACAAGTAAGAAAACGCAACATGAGATGTCAAGACTAGCCTGAGCTGCAGCCAGAGTAGGCCTGCAGGCAGGGAGCTGGGACTCAAGAGCAGACCTGCCACCCATCTTGTAGGGCAACAAGTCTCAGGAGTAACCATCATCAAATAAAATAAATATGGAGTTCATTGCAGAGGTCTGGTTTGTTAAGAAGCCAACAACAAACTTCAGAGTTAACAGGGCTGACAAGTGGGCTGCTCTCTGGACCTTCAGGAAACTGAAGGGTTCACACTTTAACTCATAATTAAGGGTAATTATCAGGGGCTGATCCTCAGATTGTCTGATCTCAGTAATTCTTAATCATATCCATTGCTGTCTTTAAGGGTGTTCCCTGTCGCTGTCAAAATGCTGTCCTCTCTCTCAGGAGCCCAGAACCATTGACTGCATCAGAGTGAATCAGGGGCTGCAGTTTGGCCCTGTCACTTTCATTTCTGCAAGTATGTTCTTGTAGCTTCTTCATGCAAAGAGTGACAGGAAGGCATCATGGTGGGTAACAGCTTCAAGTTGTTCCATGAAGAGCCGTAATTTTCTTTCTTTTTAATTGCAATCTAGCATTTTTGTTACGTTATATATGTACTGTAGTTTTAATCACTCACTGCCTCCTCCATACTTTCAGGCAGCCTTCTTTACCACCTCCCCTTGGACTGCATACTCATTTAGAAAGTACTGAGAATAGATTCTCAAACAATTTGACAGACCATTGTTAACACTCAGGAAACACTTCAGAAACAATTCTTAGAAGCTTATTTCACGAGATGGAAAGACAAGGAGTGAGCTACTTCAGTCATTTTAGCAGTTTCTCGTAACACAGTTTGAGTAAGGTGATGGAAGATGAGTAAAGGCCAAGAGTTACACTTATAGACTTAAAAAATAACCCAAGTAATAAACTGATTATAGGTATATCCACGTCTGATCACAATATAGAGGCAAGGGCAGCTATTAAAAGAGAGATCAGGCTTTGCAGTTAAAACACTATGAAGGAGCTAAATCTTCATCTCTCTGACCACAGCTACACCATCTCTTGGTGTTGGGCACCTGCAAGATGCAGAAAGTCTGCAATGAAGGGCCAGAGACACACGTATCTCAACAAGCCTCTGTTCTTCACAAGCAGGAGCAGTCCTTCCTACGCCTCTCCTGCCCTGCCCTATTTGTGGAAAAGTACCTGGGATATGCTTTGCCAGGGGTGGATTCCTGGGGTAGATTTCACTGGGAAATGAAGCACTAAACAGCAGCAGTTAGATACCTCTGTGCCTCAGGAAAGGTTCTGACTGTGCATGACTTTGGGGGAAGGGAGTTGTGATTTCGGCTGAAGGATCTAATTGTGCCAAAGGTTTCATGCCCCCTGACAAGTGCTGAGGCTCAAAGTAAAATGAGTATATTCCTCAGCACCTTTCAGGGCTTGGCGTGATACCCCCCAGTTGAATGCTACATGGAGAGCAAAGGTATCTCCAGGGAGCAGGGAATCTCTTTCTGCTGGGCAGGTGTCCTGGTTTGAGTTAGAACAGAACTAATTCTGTTCAGTGATTTCACTTTCTAAAAGTATTCCATCCCATATACGTCATATACAATGTATAAACCGGGGGTCAGTCCCCCCTTGCTAGACTTCCCCTTCAAGATTCAAGATTCCTGATTTCTGGATTGCAAGATTGCTCTTCACCAGGCACTTGAAGGTGATCCCTAAGTTCCTGCATCTGGGACCAGGACGCTGCCCCCCCGGGGAGCTGGACTCTTCTGGTACCGGAGGCCTGCCACCACAGCATCAGTGGTGACGCAGTTATCATTGAAAGAGGGTTTGGGTTCCGTATTGTGTTCTCTAAATATTTGTATATGTTTCATTTAACATTATTATTATTATTAAAGTAGAATTAGTTCTATTTTCCAATCCATAAGTCTCTCTTTGTGTCTTTTATCCCCTTTCCCTTCCCTTTGAAGGGGGGAGAGAGCATCATCTCTCCTTCCTTCTCTGCCCCATAGAGCAGCCACCACAGTGAGCAACACATCGATTTGGGGATTATGGGGCTGTGCAGCTTACTGTGCTCCATGGGACAGATGCTGAAAGTGTGCAGAAAAACATCCCCTTGCTACAGCATGCCCTGGGTTGGTTCCAATAACTGCTGCTGGCAGGGCATCCCCAGACCCCTTCTACTCTATGTGCTCACCCAAAGACTGAGGCTGCTGTTTCTTTTCCCTCTTCTCTTTGTTGCAGATTGAGTTCTCCTTCCATCAAGGAGTGGGTAAGGATGGATGAAAAATTAAAATGTGTTACTATTTATTTGCCTTTTGAACCATTTGCTTCCCTGAGTGTTATTTGCTTCTTAACTCTACCTGGTGGCAGGGGCACACCGTGTGTTGCTTTCATTAATCTCCATTCCACACAGGCTTCCCTGCTGGGGAGGTTATCAAAATTAAAATATCAGACCTTAGTCTGAAAACGTTTCCTTATCCATCATCACACCAAGGATTATGAGAATTGAAAGAAAAAGGGAAATTGGTGAGGAGTCAGAGAGGAAGGGATATGAATTTTATGCAGGAAGGGGGAAGAGAAATTTTTTTTAATTGGAAACTGTGGTGATAAAATCACAAAATTAATGAAGTGAGCAAGCTCAAGGTCAGTGCAGTACCTGAAGATATTTTAAGCACATGCTTTTCTAGCTTGGTTTCTTACAAAAACAAGCCAGTCTGTGCACATCTGTTTGCTTTGCCATTCCCTGTCCATGATTTTCAAACAGTCAAATCTGAGAGGACTGAAGGCTTCCTAAATAAATTTCTTTCTCTCCTTCTCATAAAATAGCTACTGGCAGAGACATGAGACCAGGCTGAAGCAATCACATTGTTTCTCAACCCACTTCCAATGCTCTGATTTTTACATCATGCACAGCACCTTACGTGTTACCACCAAACACTCTGTGGGAGGAGGTCTACGGAGGAGAACAAAGCTCATTTTAGAACTAATGGGGATAGTTATAGCTACAGGAGCAAATCATAGCTAAAGGGGATCTACTGTCTTGTAGTTCAGTTTAAAAAGTCACTCAAGCAACAGAAACAAATCCACTGGAAAGTCACTTTCATTACCTCTGCAGCTCGCAGAGCTGTTCAGATTTTTTAACATTGTAACACACCATGCTTACGGCAGCCTCGTAAATGGCCTGAAGAGTTGAGCTTGGAAACGGGAAACTCCTGCGCTGTGAATGGCTCCAGGAAAACGAAATCTCATCTGCCTGTTTGCTCAGTGTTTTCTCTTGCAGAGGGTTCCCCACCGGAGGGGAGAGGTGCTAGGCTAGAAACCTCGGAGGCATGCAAGAGTCGCTCTGGGCTTGTGTGCTGCCCTGCTCTGCTCCTGGGAGCGCTGGTTGCTGGGGAGGGGTCTTGCTTTCGAGTCCCCAGTCTACTGCAATGCAAAGCCAAAGGCACATGCTTTCCCAGGGGCAAAGATCAGTCCTCCAAACAGTGGCTTTGCAAGGGTGAGACCACCTTAGCAAAAGGAAGTACGTGCGTGACACTAGTTGATTCTGGTAAGAGCAATTCACAGGTGTGACATCATTGTGGAGTGCATTAGGATGCTGAACACCCTTTGGGGAATTTTAGGAGCTAGGTGACTTAGGGAACTCAAAGTTATTAATGCATAATTTACTTCATGGGGTAAATAAGGAACTACAGCAGCCCATTCTGATCATATCCCATTTCTTTCGTTGTGTCTCCATCAAAAGGATATTCCAGTGGAGACTTTAATTCTTGTATAAAAATATAAACTTTCCACAGGGAACATTTTTCTCTGTGAGCAAAATCCAGTTACTATACCTTAAATTAAAAGCTACGTTATTTTTAATTATTCTAGCTCACTGAAGCAGGAATCCAGAAATAACAGGTAAATCAAAAGACACAAACCCAAAAGGCAATACAGGTCACTGAGCTTCATTCAGTAACAGGAAAATACCTTGAATTTAGTGGTCAAAGAATCACTCTGAAGTTCAGTCCTGTAAAATCATACTCTCTCCCCTAACCCCTACACCGCTAACATGTCCTGCAAGAGTATCTCTTTCTACAGAGGGGTTTTGGTGGCAACATCACCTGCAGTGCTTGACTGTTGAATGCTTTCTGAGGCTGAAAACATTTTTTGATGCGAGTCTTTCTTTCTTTAGTAGCTATTCTTTGCTCTTCTGGTCTTTTGAGTGAGATTCCTTTGTTCCTCCTTTTTTCCCCTCTGGTTTTGTTCTTCTCTTTTCTCCTCTAAATTGCACAGCTTTTTCGTAGCTATTACCCTCCCTTTCTTTTTTCTTACAGATTTTGAGTGAAAATGAAGAATGCACCTCTTAAGGGAGCAGGTTGCATTAAAAGTTTTCAATTTGCAATTGGATTAACTCTTTTGTTGTCAGACCATCTACTTTGGTAGACACACTTCAAAGTTTCTCCTTGCAGCTGTTCCAGACAGAATGTTTTCCCCAACAGCTCATCCATGAAAGTGTTGCACTGAATCTTTTCATATGGATTATATATAATAAGGTTCTTTTTTGTTTTATGCAGGACTTCAGTAGCTTTATTGTTAGGTTCTACTCAACTAGAGGAGTCAATAGCTGAAGCTTCTTTCTGATAATGGCACCTTGGGACTGCCCTTGTGTTTACATTTGCTCAACTGTGTAAGACTAACATTTAAGCCTCCACTCAAAGCAAACTTCTGTTTGATCAGAAACACTGTGTCAGGAGCCACTTCAGAAGTGTTGTTCAACATGGATTTTCATATCATGTGCACTACATGAAAACTTCCTTCTTCAACCTCTGTCCGAAGGAAGGCTGTCTGAATGGCAGTTTCGTCAGACAAGGAATGCTGGCGCTGAGGACAGCAGGATAACTTAAATTCAACCCTTCCATCCGTCACACTGCAGTCACTGAGTCCATGGTCATGCACAGGCCAGAGGGAATAAGAAGGGACCAGAGGAGTAACTGGTTTACCAGAGATTTGAGACAGAAGCTGTAGAAGCCCCAGAGACTGGGGCTACACCCAAGAGGATAAAGAAGGGCAATCTAGCTAAAGCTGTTTACACCACTGCTGTGGACTTAGTACGCATTGGTAGCAGAGACACAATTTCAGACAAGCTTCTGTTATCAGTGGAGCATTAGCTACCATATAGGGGGAAACACAGGATGTCTCTATTTCTTAGCCCTGAGAGGATGTGTATTTGACTTTAAGGCTTTTTTTTTAGTTTGCTGAAATACAACTCACAAAAACTGTGAGCCAACATAACAGTCTGTAAGGATATACATGTGTACACATTATTAAGCATTAAAGGGAAAGTTAGATTAGCAATAACTCAAATAAAATGCATTGTGGTTGAACCATTAATTTTAAGAATAATAATAACCAATACAACAATTTTGATTCCTTTTTCCTTTCACAAAGCTCTTATTAGTCAGTGTAAGAATGATCAAAGAACTAGAAAACGTGACTTGCAACAAAAGCCTGAACTAATTGGTTCTGGGAAATCTATGGAAGAGAAAATGAAACAGAGACATGGTAATAGTTTTCAAATACGTCAAAAACTGCTGCAAAGAAGAGAGACTTCTGTTTTCTGCATCCACATGGGTAAGATAAAAACCAGCAGGCCTTTTCTGCAGCAAAAAAAGATTCTGGCAAGACAACAGGAAGTACATTGGCACAGTTAAGGGCAGTAAAGCCAGGGAATAGCCCACATGAGGAAGGTCCATCTGTAGGATTCTTAAAGTATTCTCTGTTAGGTCAGAGAGATGTCTATGGGGCTGTCTGGCCAGCCATGAGTGACATTTCAAGGTCCTTTCCAGCTCCTTTCTCTATGAGTCTACATTTTACATGCATTTACAAAGACTGTTTATGTGATAGAAAGCCTTCTGTCTCACAACACTGAAGTTAATGACAATTCTGTTATTGGCATCTGTCACAAAAATATCAGGCTGACTGGACTTTTCAAGAACTGAGTGCAGGCTAAGGGTTAACATTCCTGAATGTTTTTCAGTTCTTCATATGTGTTGGGCCTTGCTTCAGCTCAAACTCATGGGATGGTATGGTGGGTGGGTGACGTGTAGCACACACTTCACATACAGTAGACTCAGAAACCAGTGCCTAGAAGAAAGCACCTGTCAAGCACCTGAAGCTTCTGCAACAATTCAAGCACTTGCTCACAGAGGCATTTTATATGAACCCAGGACCATATCTAGAGTTGGGAACATCATGGATCAAATGTGCAATCATATTTTGTAAATACCCTATTACATGCATTAGTAGAGTTCCCCTGTTACCAAAGGATCACCTAGGGGGACCAGGCAAAAGCAGCCTCCTGCACTGTGGAGAGCAATAGAAGTCTAGCAAACTTCTGCAAGATGACACAACAGCTTTATACAAGGCAGTTGTGAGAATATGTCATGACCAGTTAAAGTACAAAGGGAATTACAAACCACGGAGGGCAGTTGGGTCACATCAGCTATTTTAAACATTCCTAGATATTTAATTTTGATGCTTTGAATTCTCCCTTGAGGGAATCTGTTTCTCTGAAGACTCTCTAAGCAACTTGGATACCTAAATTAGCTCCTAAGTTATGAAAACCTCCCTGTGTACTTATCCTGGTATTTATCTGCAATACTATTTTAACATCCCATAACATTGCTGATGAGCAATAATTTCCTGAATACAGAAGTGAAGATCTTTGAACCTCAGAGAAAGTTGCATCAGTAGCTGGATTTCAGTGGCGTGGCTTCACCAGGTTTTTTTCAGATCAGAGGAGCTCCTAGATGAGACAGTTAAAGGCATGATCTTGCTATCTTGGTGTCCAGTAACAGCTTGTTGATGGGAGAATCTTGCAGAGAAGATATTAACTAGTTCTAAAACCTGACTCTTCCTGTCCAGCCTTTATTCACTTGCATTTGTTATTTGCAATATTCCTGTGTTATGTGGTACATAAGCGCGATATACAAACCATTTGAGCTACCTGTTATCTAGCATCCACCTAGTTTGGGACAGACAGATACACTTTGTAACTGCAGGTTGATTAGTGACCAACAAATGGCCAACTGACTCAGAGGCCCCTTGGCTGTAAATACTTGTGTCTCAAAAGAAGACTAATTGAAAAAGGAAGAGATATTTCTGAGTTCTACACAGCTCCTTACCTAGGTAAGCCATATGTGAGCTTGATAAACTGGCAAATTGGAAGCACAGCAAACCCTTACAATGATTCATCCATCTCTCTTTTAACATGATGGGTAATGAAGTACCATGGAGGCCTAACAGTCCAAGAGCCCATTTGGAGCAAACTCATTTGGCAGTGATTCTTCAGAGAGTCAAAACCACGTAAGAGCCCAACAGGCAGAAATCAGTGCCTGATATGTGCAATATAATCCTCTCATCTCTTGCTGATTTACAGCACTTCACAGTCATTCCAGCAGGACACCTACAGCTTTGATTTTTTAAATATTTAGGCCAGAAAACTTCCTAAGCAGAAATTTCCACCCCAAGGTTTAAAGCACAGCATAAGCCCACGTCTGCTCTGCATGGATGTGAGTGAGGTTTGCTCAGGCAAAGGTTTTTGGGAGCTGTTAAAGAGTCCCATCTTTTAGCTAGAAAATGAGCTGATGTTCAAAGTACTTAAGCACATATATCAAAGGCATTAGTACATGCTTAAAGTTAACCCCTTTCCTGATCTTAAGTGGAGCTTTTTTCTTCATATATATTTTTTTAATAGCTACATCAAGGCCTCCTCCACAGTCCTGCAAGGTAAAGGGAAGACTCCTACTGATTTCAGTGGGATCTTGATGGCAGCCTCACTTGCCTTATCTTTAGTCATGGCAACATCAGCTTTAATACCTTTAAATCCTGGCTTGTACCAGGAATAATGTGACCAGCAGGAGCAGGGAGGTGATCTTGCCACTGTACTCGGCACTGGTGAGGCCACACCTCGAGTACTGTGTGCAGTTTTGGGCACCACCGTATAGGAAGGACATTGAGGTACTAGAGAGGGTGCAGAGAAGAGCAACTAAGCTAATCAGGGGTCTGGAGGAAAGGTCTTATGAGGAGGGGCTTAGGGAGCTGGGGTTGTTTAGCCTGGAGAAGAGGAGGCTGAGGGGAGACCTTATCGCTCTCTTCAGCTACTTGAAAGGCCATTCTAGGGAGGCAGGTGTTGGCCTCTTCTCCCTTGTGACTAGTGACAGGACTAGAGGGAATGGGCTTAAGCTGAGCCAGGGCAGGTAGATTAGATATTAGGAAGAATTTCTTTACTGAAAGAGTGGTGAGATATTGGAATAGGCTGCCCAGGGAGGGGGGGGAGTCACCATCCCTGGAGGTTTTTAAGAAGAGGATGAATGTGTTTCTTCAGGGGATGATTTAGGGATAAGAGTAGTGTAGAGCTATCAGCTGGACTAGATGATCTTGAGGCTCCTTTCCAACAGTAATGATTCTGTGATTCTGTGTGTAATAGTGTGTGTGCCAACCCTTACTTTTATTTTCTACTACCTCTCTGATTGATCTACATGGAGATTTGCTGTCATCTGTGGGTAACTGATGGACCTTGCAATAAAATTATATTCCTTGGCTCTTAACTGTCAAGAAGCTTTATTTCCACACTGAATTTGAAGGGTTTCCAATTCAGGCAACAAAGTAATTAAGAGCACTGGGTTTAAAATTGATTGTAACAGGACTATCCATCCAAATTTGACTTACATTACCTAATTTTGATTTTCCCTGCAGAACATTTACAAGGCCAGGCAGGTGTATTATCTCTGCATACCATTCATTATCAAGCATGACTGAAACAGGTGGCAACATCCTGATGTGTGTTTAATGGAACAGAGGTTTGAATGCATATTTCAAAACTAGGCAAATTATTTCCTTTGTAGCGCTGTCAAATCACAAGCAGTGACAATTTCAGGAATATGCTACCTCATCCCAAACTCTCTTACTTTCTTGTCTAACATCTGCTGACTGGTATTTTCTTTTTCAGATTTTGCAGTCTTCAGTGACTTTGTCTGTGCTTGGAAGAATGACCCGAGTGGTCTCAATACATGACTTAGTAATTTTGAACTAACAGCATGTGTGACCCTGCCTGGACTGAATGACCCTTTCATGGCTGTCACTTTAGCCTTCTGGACTTTTCAATCCACGAGTATTTGAAGCTAGTGGTAGTTACATTTGTCTCCTCTGCTCAGTCCCTGACCTGGAAGTCAGTTTCATGCTAATATGCTTGTGCATGCTTAGGGAGACTACCTGGTTTCAGAGGCAGTCCAGGTGGCTCCAGCTGTGCATGGGAGCATCACTGCATCATTTCTCCTATCTGGCATTCCACTCAGTCCATGTGTCCTCTTCAGAAAGATGTCATTCTCCAAACTGTGTGCCTTCCTTCTTCTAGGAGAAACATGGAAAATAGAAGTTTGCACAAGAAGTGGGGGCTTATTAGCACTGTTGACATTAGACGTGTTTGATATTTAACTCAAGTGTTGGTGACCCATTTCTCTACATAATCAAAGGAAGGAGGTATGCACCTCCAATATGGAACATCAGAGTGAAATGCCCAAAACACTCTTTGGTAGATAGTATAAATGGTCCTTCAAGATTTCCATGCTTAACAGCTATTTAGCTTTCACTCAGTGCTAGTGATGCCGGAATTGCTAATCCATCAGACCCAGATCCAATTTTCAGTTACAGCAGCAGCAGCAAGCTAAAGTCCTTAGAGAGTTTCATTGGTTCCAGCAGAACTATTCAAGCCTGTGTAACACAAAGGTTGAGCTCCTTTTTAAAACAAGCACAACTAATTGTGGTCCATTTAAATTCTGAGTCCTTCATGGATCTGAGAAGTTGTAAGGCAAAAGTCTCTTCAAAGGAGCCCATTTTCAGAGAGAGGGATGCACAACAGCCTGTACACCTGACAGAGATCACACTGAAGTCAATGACCACCTGTCTGCCTTAATGTCACAGCCAACTGCAAGTGTCTGGCTGACTTGAAACCACAAAAAATGTGGTTTATTTTATTATCACAATTTTAGAGGCTTTTTTTTTTTTCATTTAACTGAAAACCAAAAATAAGAGAAATTAGAAATATTCCAGGTCAGTTTTCATAACTGTGATTTTTCAGAACAGTTTAAATGAGCCAAAGTATTTGTAGTAACTGACCTAATTCTTGAAACCAGGGGATATATTTAAAAAGAAAGTGCCATCAGAAGTAGCTAGAAGACATATATGTAACCAATATCAGCTATTTAAGGAATATATTTTTTTGTAATTCTATGTTTTAAGTACTTCCTTTAATCTTTATTGTCAAATATATAGGAGGCTCATTAAGTATTCAGAATCTGGTCACAGGGTAAGTTAAAAACCCACAATTTATAAAACAGTATCTGTTGACAATAACTCCTTACAGTTCTGAAATCTAAATGCCACAGAATAATGACAATTCTCTTCCTGTATTTAATCCTTTCTTTCATTTGTGAATTTCATTTTGCCTAGTTATGCTTCTACCCTACCAGCATAGTTGCTGGATGTATTCAGAAGCAGGCAGCTGTTGAAAGAAATGTCAAAACACTGAACAAATTGATTTTAGCCGATCTGAAATTGATGGGAGGAGTAGGAACATGAGGCATTTTGAGCAGTATGGATGAATAAAAAGGTCTGATTCTCCAGAAGAATCAGTGACCATCGGGCAAGTCGGGCAACACATGGACCAAAGGCTCCAAATATATAAAGGAAAAGGCTTCAAATGACAGACATTGTATTAAACTGCAATGGAGACAGCCCTTTATTTTGCTTTTGTAAGCTGAAAACAAGTAATGACAAAAGAGATTTTGTTTTGTTTCGTATGGGTGAGCTACAATTTCAGCTAGCTATCTGCTTGAAGGAACCTAATCTGGGCAGGCTGACGGCATTTAGCACCTATTTCCTCTACAGCTGTCACTCATCAAAACTTCTGATCTTTAACTTCATGTCTAAACAGAAGTGCACTCAGCTGCTTCAAGACATTCAGCTCATATGCTTTGGAATAGTTTCTGAAATGGTCATGAACAGACAAACAAACAAGTGCAGCAGAACGCTAACCTAGAAAGAGAAACGCTTGTTCAGCTCCCCTTTTTTACATGTTGCATGTCCAACATCAGCTGCTTCCTTGAATTTCATCTGGATTCAGGAGCCATGCAGAGATAATATTACATGACAAGTAAAAAGAAGATCAGAAAGTTTGGAGGCATGCCAAAAATAACCCAGCTTTGTATAATTGTTTATATTGGGTTCAGCATTAATAAGGAAATTGACCTATTAATAAATGCTAATCAACATTAATCATCTGAGTGGTGACTTAAGTCATGTTGTTAGTCACATATGAAGAAGAAGAAAAAGCAAAAGCCTGAGAATTAATGAGCTACTGTGAAGTTTCTTGATTATCTTTGGAAACTCAGAAGGAATTGGGATAAAAAAAATTAGCTCATTCCATTTTTTTTTGCATTTACTTGGTGATGCTCTGGACACAATCAGTACTTGGATGATGTCCTGATCTCAAGCTTCATGCAAACCATAGAGCCCCTCCTTAGAAAACTGCTTAATCTTTGACACACTTGTCTTTCTGCTAGCTTTTGTAGTCTTCTCTCAAGGAAAAGTCTCCATTTTGCCTGACAAAACCTGGGCTCATTACCACCAGTTACTGGAAATTTGTTCAGCAACCAGATTATGTCAGCAAACACCCATGCAATAATTCTTTAATCCTGACTCAGTCATTTTATTCTCTAGGAAGTTCACAATTATAAGCAGTTGACTGTAATTTGAGTCCTTTATTTTCTCTATGGCTAATTCATTAGCTAAGGTGTCCACCTTTATTTACTACCCCTCAAACAAACTGGGGATTAGTTGGTTCTTAGGAAGTGCAGGTCTGACCCCATGTGCCGAACATGAAGCTCACACAGATGATTTGTTGCACTGCTGGCTGCCCAAATGTTGCTGGCAGCTTGCTTACTGCAAGTTGCTTGTCTCAGATATTTGATCACAACATACCTGCCACGTGATCCGCTGGTTTAAATGGGGATATTGGGTGACTCCACAGCATCTGCAAGACTCTCTTCAGAAAAAAAGGAATACATAGCACACCACCTTTTACCTTCTATAAAAAGACCCAGCTAGACTTAAAAGACCCAAACAGCCAAAAGGCAAAGTCAACCATGAAGGACACAGCCAAAAAAAACAAGCAACAAAAAAAGAGAGCTGTTAACATACCTCAGGCAGGAAAACCTAAGGCAAGGATGCATCATAACAACTGACAGCATGCAATAGTTTCACTACCCACACTGCACAGCAAACTTTGTGCTTGCTCTCCCTTATTTCTGAGCAAAGAGGTATGTATGAGCACACAAATGGTTCTGTAAACCAAGTAGCCCAAAAAGTGAGGTAGGAGTATACATCAACCAAAAAAATCTTGCTTATGTGCAATGGGAATTCTGGATTGGCTGGTCCAGAAGTAAAAATCTTGCTTCTTCATGGCAAAGTAATTGTCTGTAAAATATTATCACTTAGTTTAGAAGATCATTCTTAGGTTCATTCAGAAACACTCTCTGTTTGGTACAAAGTGAGAGGTGGTTTTGGGGTAAAAGTGAGATGCTAAATGGCGGCTGGATCCTCCCCTCCACTGCCTCACCTTCACCCAAAGCCTGTGCTGTCCAGCTGGAGCCTCTATTAACACAGCCACTTCCCCCTGGCTTTGCTGCTTCCCTTACAAACAGGAGCCATACTGAGAGCATTCAGCTCACATAGATGAAACCTAAATTCAAAGAGCAAAATCTGTCAGACTGAATAAAACCAGAGGCTGTCTCAGCACATACCTTTGCCCAATTTACAGTACATTTTGAAATGTACTTAAATAGCAGTCTTTTCACTGCAGTCAGTTATAATGGTCATTAGAGTACTCTGCATCAGCTTTCCTTGATGCTTTCATGAGCCTGAATAGTAGCAATTTATTACCCACGAGGCCATGCAACTTCAATCTCCAGTGGCACAATGAGTTTTCTTTCATCACTATAGAGATATTTCTGTATGTTCATTCACCTTCCCCGAAGACAGTGAAACTGCCCCTGTGAGAAATAAGTACACAAATGTTCCATACTGTATGATACACCCACTAAATTTCCACCTGCTATTTTGCAGGATTTAGAATCAGACCACAACATTTTCTGACACCTGACAGTTTTTGCAAGGGCTGGTCTGCACCTTCACTACATCTTTGTGCCCACAACAAGCTGGACAACCTGAAGGCTCCAGTTATGTCTTTTCTAGTGAAAGCAAAGCCAAAAAGGGTGCTTTGGAAAGCAAACATCTCTTATGTTATCTGAGTGAGACAAGGGTCACTGATGTAGCAGAGCATTTTCTTACCCAGGTGATATATGTCTTTTGACGTTGGTCAGACCTCCTTAAAAGCAGTGCTAAATGGTCTCTCCAGTCTTGTAGGCACTACCAGCCTACCAAGTGCTGGTATGACATACCTTTCTGAGTCACCCACTTTTCTCTGCAAACTCTGCCTACATTTGAATTATTTATTTAAGACATGTCCTGACTGTAGACAAAATGTAATCTAATTTATTTTTCTTTAGTCAGTCTGCTCCACAACCAAAATCATATTGCTCCATGCTTAAGTCATTCAAGCAAAATAAAGAGAATACAACATGAGGTTTACCAATAGTATTCCCAAAGATTCACAGAGTCTTCCAAGAAATAAGAGAATAGCCAAGAGATTTATAAAAAGGGGAAGCACTATTTTTAAACTATTGCAACTCATTGGAGTTTTATTCTTTAGGACTGAGAGGTGACTGAATAATGAGTCAGTCATAAAGTTTGTGGCTTGTGCTAAAATCAGACAAGGATGAGTTGCCTGTTTTAATGTACTCATTAGGGGCAGAGTAAGTACATACTGGTATGCTTGAAAAGAACAATTATTTTCTGCTGCAATTGAAATGAATTATCAGATGCCAAGTGAAAAGCTCTGTTCTGAGTCATCATTCATCAGGAAAGATTTGTTCACAGTATTATAAAACTTTGCAGGATCAAACATCCCTATTTGAATGCATTCTTCATGCCAGCAATCAACACTTACCTCTCTTTCACATACCTGAAAGAAGTTTGCTTTCATCTTTTCTACCAGCACCTGGCATATACTTAAATTATCATTATCAAGATTTAAGCACAGTACTGTTGCATACACTGGTATTTACTTCAGCTTTTTAAAATTTTCCTGTGTGGCAACATTACACAAAACCAGTAGATTTTGCAGTGCTTAGCTGCTGGGAGCCTCAGCCAGTGGATCTTGGGGAACTCTGAAAGGAATCCATGGGCAAGACATCATCCACAGCCAACACCAGATCTTTTTGTGGTTAGGCTAGGGAATCCTGAGGGACTAAAACCCATCTACTTCTGTTCAGAGGTTACAGCGACCTTGCCCAGCCAAATGGCACTGAAGTCTTTGCTGCTCTCTTAAAGGCCATAATGCAAGCTGCAGAATGTGTGATGTCAAAAAACAAAATTAAAATCATCATATTACAGGGCCCTTATTTTCAAAAAAAAAAAACAAACAAACAAAAAAACCCCAAACGAAACCAGCAAAAGCAGGCTGAAAATGAATGGGGTCAAAGTTATCATAGTTCTACTGGATTTCTTCTTCTTTAGCTAAAGACAAAGTTGATATTACTGCTGAACTTATAAGCTTTATTAAGTAAATTACACTAAAAGATAAGAAGCTATGGAAAGTAAAATTTAAAAAAAAAGAGTGTTACATTATATTAATCGAATTAAATTCTGGGATTTAACATGTACAGTTTAAAATTTTATCAAGTTCAAATGATCAAACTTGTTACTTCATTTCTTCTAGGCATAAAATGTCAATTTTACCAAAATGATCTGCTTGGTGCATAGCACATGCACTACCAGAACTAAAATGGTGAGTCTCTTTGCACCGTTTTTTGCATGTGAGGCATGCACACATGCACGTCTCAGTCACAGGTTTGCACTCCCTAGAAAACAGCTTGAACCGAGAGATCTTTCAGTGCCTAGTAAATAAACCTAATATTAAAAGCATGTACCTATTCTGCATTCCTGCTACTAATGCTTTCAAACCACATACCCAGAGGTTAACTGCTTCAGGTAAAACCAGGCAGATACTTGAGAGCCTTCTATTCAGTCTGGCCCACAACTTAAGTGTCCTTTCTTTATCTCCCACATCTTGGAACCTTGTGGTCACCTTGTTAGCCTCCACCCTCTCCCAAAAGCTTGCTGGGACACTTTGCCTCCAGATCTTGCATTGCCCTGAGAGTCTTTGTCTTGCTATCTCAGGGTCTTCCTTGATTTCCCACCATAATGTGGGCCACCATTTTACATACTGTACTTTGCCTCAAATGATGCTTTGGTGGCTGGTTCAGACTTGCTTTTGCAGTGCCCTATTACTTGCCCCAGAATTTTTCTTTGAAATGAAAGACTCAGTGTCTGGGCCCTGATTTCTTGCTAAAAATCTTCATTTACAAAATGGTTTGAGGGCAAAGTCTTCGGTCTGTTCCCCACAGCTATGGGTGCCCCACTTAGCATGCTGGCAAGCTCTCCCCAAGGAGCTCTCTCAGCTCTGCTCTAACATGATGAAACGAGGGAGAGCAGAAGGGAGAGAAGAAAAGAATTATGTTTTCTTCCTTGTTTTGTAATGCTTTTCTTAACTCCTTATCTCTCGTTCTAGTAAGGATTAGTTCTCATCAGAAAAAATCTGAATCCTTGAAAATATCCTGGAACTTAAAGAAGACAATGAACAAATAAATACATTAAAAAGGTAAAGGTGCTAAGGCAGTTTCATAAACTTTGGGGGGAAAATGAAGGAGAGTAAGGGGTAAGGGTCTAAGGAAGCACTTCCCCCAAACCACTTTCCTGTCCTGATTACTCCTCTGGTTGTTGTTGTTGGGAATGAAAATCACACATGGCTTAAAATGGTCTTGATCCTTACGTAATACCAGGCATTTTGGTTGAAAACTGAAGCTATAATTCAGTCTGGGGATTAATGCATCAACAACTGATAAACTAGTAAATGGCATATTCGAAAGCAAGCTGTTCTGTGCAGCTTCAAAGCAATCCTGGTCAGATTCGGGGCAGTTATGCAGTACCGAAAGCCTGAATAATTTCTTTGACATTTTCTTTTAACTCTGTGTAGGGTAGCGCAGGGCTTTTGAATAGTGAAAGCGCTCTCTTTCAGGCTAAGAGCCGAGCCCATACCTAAGGTAACGTTGCCATCTACTGGACTGCGGGCGGAATGGGAGCGGAGCCGGGCGATCCCAGCCGGCTGTGCCTTTGGGGAGCAGCCAGCAGGCCGCAGGCAGTCCTTGCTGTCGCCAATGCCCCTCCAGGAGCATGAACAGGCAGCTCGGTCCCCAGCGGTCACCCCGCGGTGGCCACGCAATGGGGACATGGATCCCAGCTGTGGTGTATGCTGCTCTTTCAGATGCTAGGATTGAAAGCTGTCCTTGAAGGCCAGAAGATGTTTCCTGGAGGCTTACTTGGAAGCACCAGCCTGCAGGGTCCAAGGAGGTGAACTCTACTAGGGAAAAGAGCCAAGTCTGCATCCTCCAAGCCCCTGTTCAGTCCTTACCCTCAAAGGGGCTGCCTGTCACCATCTTCCCTGCCCAGCTACACTCTTTTATGAGCAGAGGAAATCCTATAACACCATGTTAATTAAAATTAGAAGGCAAAACCAGTCTGATCACTGCTTTGTCCATCCCTAAGACCTTGGGTCTGGTTTTGGCCACCTGCACAAGGGGTCATGGGTAGCTGGGGACAGTGAGTGCCTGCAGTCCACCCACTCCAGCTGTGTAAAGACCTCACAAGCTGCCAGCACACTCTGTAGAGACATGCCAGAGAGGCGGCTGGTGGCATGAAAGGGTTTCAAATTCACCTTGCAGCAGACCAAGCCTGTCTGGGGACAGGGTGCTGGCTTAGACAAAGCATGTAGTAAAAGGGAGGAAGATTTCAGCATGTGCTTAAAGCTTAGCAAATGCTGAAGTGCTCTCTCTGGATCACGGCCAGCACAAATGGGCACACCATCATTAGTTTCTGGTGCCTTAAAATGCTGTACTGCTCCCTGGACTGTCCACAGCAGGAGCTGCATTTTTGCTTGGGGTCTTCAACACACAGGTGTCCTGGTTTGGTTAGAACAGAACTAATTCTGTTCTGAGATTTTACTTTTCAGTTAAAGCTCCTCTGAGAAACTGCATTTTCTGAAACTAACAACATGTTTTTGCAGACACTGCCAGCTTCTAGCAGTTGTATGACCTAATATTTAGATTTACTAACAGGGGTTGGTATGCAAAGCTAGGGCACTGCTAAATCTCATGTCTTACGCTGCGGGGTGCAGGGTAAAGGCTGCACCTTCAGGGAGGAGCAGACAGGACAGGTGACCCTAAACTGACCAACTAAGTATTCCATCCCATATACTTCATATTCGATATATAAACTGGGGGTCAGTTCCCCCTTGGGAGTTGTTCTTAGCTTTTGCTTGGACTCTGGCTCCTTCTTCTCCTGCCCTTGATCCTCACCTATAAGTTCCTGCATCCAGTACCAGGATCCAGCCCCTGAGCCTGACTCTCATCTGTTGCTGAGGCCTTGCCGCAGTATCAGGGGTGATGTAGTTACCATCAAGGGGGGTTTGGGTTTGGTATTGGGTTTTGTACATATTTGTATATATTTCATTTATCATTATTGTTATCATTAAAGTAGTTTTAGTTTTATTTTCCAATCCACAGGTCTCTCTCTCTCTCTCTTACCACCTTTCCCTTCCCTTGGGGGGGACAAAGGGGGCAACAGGGAGCATTTTCATTGGGTTGGTGGTCGGCCCAGCCTCAAACCTTGACAACAGGAAAAAATGAGGTGAACATTTAACACATTTCCTGTTTCCAATTGAACTTTAGAAATTACAAAGAGCAATTGCTAGCTGGAACAAATAACTAGTTTGTAATCTCTCCCAGCTGTCAGAGAAGGAACAGCAATATTACACTGTTCAACATATTTACATCTGGAAGAAAAATTAAGAGATTACTTTAAGCTGATAGGTAGAGTACTGGGCATGACAAGTTGTTACATTTCGGTTATCTGGCTCATACCCCTGTTCACCAAAATTGCTTTGACAAACAATGCTTCTTGGGAAATGACTGCAATATATCTCACCTCATCAAAATCTCTGGCACATCCATTGGTACTTCTCAGATCGAGTATCAAAGCTCAAGGACTCTGTATTATGTTAAGCATTTTAGTATTGGATGTGAAACAATGGCACTGATGCTAGAGGGGAAATACTGCAGCCTATTTGAAGAGTTATGCCACCTGTGGGAGGTCACAGGCAATCAAGGAGTGGAGGAGAATTTTATATTTAACTTTTCCAACCTGTAGTATTTAATCACTTGATATAATATATCAGTCCTTGATATTTGGAGTACCACAGGAATTGTCAGATTTTCTGAAGCATCCTTTTCCCTCCAAAGGAACATTAGGTAGAAAGGATCAGTAATTTTCTGGCTAGAGAAGAAACTCAGATAAAATACTGTAACCACACTACGTAGTATGGCTGCTATGTTTCAGACTCCAAGCAGCCCACATGCATTTACAGAGCAAAAAGAATTAAAAACACATGGGGGTGTTTGGAAGACCCATGTATTGTTCTCCAGCCTCTGCTAGGACAAAACCACAGAGAGGAACAAGTGACACTGCTGAAAAACTAGGGTAAACAACATGAGTGCTGGCTATGTTTTCCAGAAGGCCACATCTTCAAAAGATATAGGTTGCCTCTGCAAACTTTGCAAAGACCTGACTGCAACCGGAGATTTCCTTCAGCTTTCAGTCGGTGAAGCCTACAGTGATGTATCTCTAGGGGCAAAATGGCACTAGGAAAGCTGCTATTGCAGTATTCATTTTCTCTAGAATCAGTATATTGTCCAAAGGATACTTGCATATGACTGATTGCCAGGACCCCTGGACTCCAGGCTTGTCCTTCACTCTCTAGCTTGTGCTACACGACTTTCTTATTCTCCACTTCCCTTCCACAAGGAAATGTTTTACAAAAAAGTTGTGAAACTATATTTGTAAGATATTTGAGATTCATATACAAAGGCCTTCCTTCCACAGAGCACAGAGACAAGGTTTTTGTTGTTCAAAACCTTAAAGGTATTGTACAGGAGTTTGCTGGGAGTTTTTTGTTAGTTTTTTAATGAAGCCAGCAAAATATACATGGTAGACACTAAACTGTTCCTCCTAACACCTTAGTCAGATGATGTAAAGACGGTTTGTGTTAAACATGTTTGGAGTAGGAGCTTTCAGCCTAAGGAATGTGCTGGGAGTCTTTGCAAATCTGTATAAATACAATGCAGAGTTTGTGGCTGGTAAGTTAGGAAATAGCTGGGTTTTTTTAATGTGGATGCTAAGAAAAGTGTTCCCTGCCTCTCCCAGGTGCAACACCATTCATCTTTGTAACTGTATTCCAATAGCACAGGTGGGGCACAAATCATTTCCTCTTTTCTGTCTATGGATTAGAGAGTAGGCAAGAAACAAAGGTGTTGAGGTGGTGATATATAGCTTCACACAAAGAACCAGGAAACAAACGGCAGGAGAGAGGAAGAAGATACTAGAAAGGATACTCTTGGACTTTTCTATGCCAGAGCAACAGAGATGTTACTGTGCAAACTCAAGCCCAGCCACAGCTGGGCTGGGAGGCCTACAGAGTTCAAGAACAAACCCCGTTCACCCCAGAAAGATCCCAGATCCTCCCACAATAACTAATCTTCCGCACAGAAGCTGCTCCAAGGTGATGAGAAAACTGAGGTGAAAATACAGTTTCATCCTTTATGGTTCTTAACATTCCTGTATTTTATCATTGCATTACTAAGTAAAGAACAACTGTGATTTAAGAAGTTCAATCCCTTCCTAATGAAAGTAAGCTACAAGTTATCCAACATTATTTGAGAACAAGTTTAAATGTGCCTGATCCCTTTTTAAGTCTCAAGTCCCGAGTACTGTGTTTGTAAGAAGTAAGACATTCTCAGCTGTCTTAAATGAAGCACATGCAAATAGAGGAATCTCTTGAAAACTTTAACTGGATATTCTTGCTTTTAGTTGTTTGGAAAGATCACTTAGGTATAGTTCTGGAACACTGACTGTGCTTGTGGAAGATCTTTAACTGGTTTTATATGCAGTATTAAGTCACTGAAAGGAAAGTTAAATACAGGGAGGAAAATCTGTCTGCACAACATTCTAATGCATGTCTGTAACAGAAAGCCTCTGCTTTTATTTCAGCTGCCTGTAAATTTTTGAAGGAGGAATATGCTGTTAGGCCTTTGAAAACCTGTATGTCCCAATATTTTACTTTTACAGGTGCAAGAAAAATTGTCTCTAGAAGCCTTGCCATCACCCACACCTTAACTCATTGCCTTGAGTAATAAAGTTCACAAACATAATTTCATCTTTTCCATGATAAGTTTTCTGATTAAAATAAGAGTACATCACTTTAGTCTGATGTGTAGCTTGTATACTTTATAAACCACTTTGCCACAAACAATCTGACAAAATTAAGGTAATGGGACATTCTTTTCAAAGTCCCCATGCTTGCAGTCCTCATTATTATTTACATGTATCAGCTCTGAAATATTGCAATTAATGGGATGAAGTTTGGAGGAATGTGTCCAGAGGAACAATCAAGGCTGATTGTCCCAAGAGCTGCTGAAGCTATTAGTGATCTCATGAAGTGTTAAGAATGTTGATCTTGCTTCACTAAGCAGCTTGGCATCTCCAACTCTTGCTTTTTACTGACAAGGCTATCAGAAGTGGCACATTTGTCACATGTAATTGAAAAATGGCTATCTGTCTTCTCAGAATTTCCTTTCATTTAGGTTTGCTATGAGATATGCAAAGCATATTTATGCCTGGCACACTGTAATTTTACATTCAATTTTCTAATGTCTGCCACTAGCTTGGGGGAAAATAATACACAGGTTCTTTCACATACCCTCGGGACCATCAGGGAAAAACAACAGTTCCATAAAACACTTGTGCTGCTGTGTTTTCAGGGCACTGAGGTTAAGAAGAATTTGTACCAAAAAAACCTAATTACAAATACACTTTGAGACTGTCAGCTCCTGCAAATGCTTTAAAAGACAGAGGCATGAATTTTCAAAGATAGATATATGCAGATATTTTACATCTTCATCCTGTATTTATCTCAGGTGTGAGTCATGGCCACACAGTTCAGCTGTTTGGGTAAACTAGCTTCTGCTGTGCTGCATCAGATCAGCACACACAAATACAGGCATACAGAAGGGATGTCAAAATTGTGAGACTCATGTAATCAGCCCCAAACCCCTATCCAAAAACAGCACAAGACACTTACAGGAGGGACCAGTTCACTTTCATCACTCACCACTTCACTTTACTATATCACCTGGAACTGGTTGCAAATTCAGGACAGAAAGGAAAGAGGACTGGACCCCCACAGAAAGAATCACATTTGTGATCCAAGTGATAAAGCTAATTCAGCAGTTCCAACAGGTGCTCAGATTGTGGGATTTTTTACAACATGCTCTTGAAGGTAACTTTGACTTGGTTGTGACAGAGCCTTGTGGCACTGAGCCACAGTGCCAGGCAGATCCTAGGCATTGCTTTTCATCATCCCTTCAGAAGGGCTTTCACATCTCTCCAGGTGGAGAAAAGCTGTCTCCAAGCACAGCATCTTCTCTAGACAATCAGGCAGAGGAGTCAGCATCTGTTGTTGTGTTTGAGAGATGGTGATTCACCACAAGGGGAAGGCAGGAGATGTTGCCACTTCATCATTGCAGGCTCATTGCAGGACAAGAGAAGGAAGAGAGATCTGGGATGAGAAGGGGAAAAATAAACTAACTTTCCTGTATGTAGAGATGAATTCATCCCCTCTGTCCCAGTCTACCATCACAATGTATGCCCATCTGAGACACATGGCCATCCATGCCACCACACAGTAGTGTGAGGCAGGACATGAAGACCTCAAAGCACTTTCAGCAGAGCAGCAGCAAGCTGTGTTTGTGGGGAGACAGCTGCATGTGTCCCTTGTGTTCTGAGGGGCCTTGCACACACATGGCTGTCCTTGTCTTGTGTCTTTGGTCCTCACCTCCTTGCCTCTCCCCTCCCAGTCAATGCCTTCATGCCAGTTAGCAGCTTGGAAATAGCACTGGAGGATGATAAAGGTTGGCATTGTGACAGACCCCTTAAAATGAGGATATTGAGAAAGAAAAAAACATCCTGCTGCTTTTTGGAAACTTATTCCAGTTGCCAGGACAATTTGTTGATGTAGTTGGCAGTCTTTGAGGATAAGAAATTTAAGAAATCAGCTGCTTCTTACTGGTATAAATGACAGCAGAGCTCCATGGATGAAAACAGTGGGGCAAACTCATGAAGTACAAACATCTGGGGAGATATTTTTTGTCTCTGATCCATTCTGCTTTAATGAATTGCAACCTATGACACCATCTCAGACACACCTGTCTCCCTTTCTCCTACTTCACCTTATTTCTTGATGTGCACCCTCATTGCTGCTTGCATTCACAATCATTCATGTACATAAATCCAAAGAGATCCACAGGAGTTATGCACCTGGCCCATTAGGCACTCAGGTGGCCTGAAACTCTGACACAGCTGTAGAACAGCCTCCATGGAGCCTTGAAGGGTGTCTTCGATGCTAGAACCGTTATCTGGAGGTTAGCTGGTCCCTGCAGAGTTATGCATATACAGACAGTATGATCGTGGGGCAGAAGGCTGTAAAGCTTCTCAAAAGCAGCATGCATCTAGCCCTTGGCTTTTCCACTGCACCCTTTTCTCCTATATCACATGGTACATACTACAGGAGAACCTATCAAGGTATGAAAAAATGCAGATAATCAGATGCTGAGATACCTTTTATAAAAATCATGCTTTTAAGGTTCTTTAGAACTCACAGTAGTCTTTTTCTGGTTATTATGCTATTACAAAAAATGACATGAAATAGCTTGCTGCTTTGCTGGGATGTTAAATAGGATCCTGTCTGTACCCCAGAACATCCTGAGTGGAGACAGGTAAAAGCAGCACAAAAGGAAATGTGACTTTCTAACCTAGCAGTTAGGGTATTCAGATGAGCAGGGAGAGGACTATTTGCCTGGTTTTGCTCCAATAAGAGTTTCTGCAGTTTGCACCAGTATTGAAAAAATGCAAAAGCTGTTTCTGGAGCCTGGGTCACACAACTGTCAACAGAGTGAAATATTACAGTCCCTATTGGGCTTCCTTCCATAAAGCTTGGGGCCATGTATCCTCTTCCACCACTGCCTTCATAGCTACCACTTGAAATGGAATGAATGAGCCTCATGTCATCCTAGCTACCTGTAACTTGACAGCCTCAGACTCACACACTGACCTTTTAAACAGACTTCCTTATTTTTCTTCTGATTTATCAAGGAAAACATTTAAGTGGAGAGCCTGGTCTATCAAGCTTTATTGGGAAATGAGTTAACCCCCAGTCACACCATCTAAACAAGGCAGAAGCCAAACTGGCTTGCCTCAGGTGATGGTGATAATAGAGAAGTTAAGATAAAAGGAGTGACGATGGTCAGGGGTGTTTGCTAGGATGGGGTGAAATGTAGCTAAAGATAAAATCAAATATAGTTAAAAAGAATTTAGGTTCTTTATTTCTTCCTTAAATACTTTCAGGTAGTTAAAGTAGTGTGTTTGAGGGAACTAGAGATTGTGCAATACGCTACTGTTTAGGGAATAAAATGTGAAAGCAGAAGCAATAAAGTATAGAATCATAGAATGTTAGGGGTTGGAAGGGACCTAGGAAGATCATCTTGTCCAACCCCCCTGCCACAGTAGGATCACCTAGGTGAGATCACACAGGAAGGAGTCCAAGTGGGTTTTGAATGTCTCCAGAAAAGGAGACTCCACAACTTCCCTGGGCAGCCTGTTCCAGTGTTCTGCCACCATCACTGTGAAAAAGTTTTTCCTTATGTTTACACTAAACCTCCTGTGCTCCAACTTGCTCCCACTGCCTCTTGTCCTAACATTGGATGACATTGAGAAAAGTCTGGCTCCATCCTCATAACACTTGCCCTTAACATATCTGTAGACAAAAAAGTGGGGAAAGGGATCCTTAGACAGTGAAGAGCTTTAAGATTATAGGCAAACAATACAGTGACACAAGTGACTGCCTGGGGGTGGGAAGAAGCTGTCTGGTTGCAGTCACTTTTCTGCATATGAGGTCAGCTCTGCTGCTTCAGAAATGGGTCACATGGGAACACCATCTCTGGGTTCCCAAGTCTAGGAATTTCCTCTCCCTTTAGTCTAAGTGGTCAATCTACCTAACAAACTAAAATCTTCAGCTCATCTGACTCACTGAACACCACCATCTCTTGTCTGTGAAATACACTACTGTCTGCAGATGGTGCTTTTTGTTTAAAAAGCAGTTAAGACTCTTTTTTACCTTACACATCGCTGATGACTGTGCTAGCTTAATTCTACTACAATGTTACCATTCTGATGGTCTCCCACATCATTAAAAACATATGGTTGGTCATTTCTTGAAGGCAATGGCATCTTAAAGAATGAAAGACCTTCATTGCTTTTTTTAACTTTCTGACCACAAGTCCTATTTATCTTCTGTACTCCTGCATGCCCCTCTTCAAATCCAGCAATGAAGCAGAACCTGCACATGTTTCCTTTCCTTCAGTACCCAGATCTGCTTGCCAGGAGTAATGCTAAACAAAGCATGGGAGATGTATCTTCCCTCAAGAGATCCAGCCTCCCATTTATCGAACAAGAGCTCTGCCTTTTGCAAGGAAGGAAGGCAAAAGTGTCATTTCAAACAATGTGGGAGGAGAACATAGCCTTAGCAGGCCACAGTGACCTTCAGTAATTACATCAGCCACCTGGTGCTGTCTTCTCACACTAGCAGAGGAAAGCTGTTGCGTGATATAAAGAAAATTGCTTGCCTGTACCCATGGCTTTTGCTATATCAAGATAACCCACTGGACCTCTACAAACTTCGATGCCATCACAAAAGGCTTCCCTTTGTGCAGAAGCGACTCAGTGGCTTCAGCTGGTTTACAATCCCTCAGAAAAGAAAGTGCTTTACCTAATAAAGGTAGGACAAAAGACTTTGAAGGTATTGAAGAGGAAGAAAGTAGCAGAGGTTGCTCTTTACTGGTCCCATCTCCAGTGAGAGAAATATGCCTTTTATCAAAAACACTCAGTAAAGAATTTCTTTCAGGAATTACGAGAACACACAGGTTTCTACTTGACATTTATACCTGGAAATGTAAATATTTGGGTGAAAGTACATGAAACATATGAACTGTCCCAATAACAGCAAAACTATTGTCCAGCCTAATGAAAACCAAGCACAAAATAAGAGAAAACAACAAATAACAGCTTTCTCACAGTTCCCTGCCCTGGAGAGGCCATGACTTCAGACTGTTTCCCTGCTGTCTATTGCATATTTTAAATAGGTTGATTTTCAACCTAGAAACAGATGTTGAGCAAAGGGACAAGATACACTGATAAGCTGAGGCTGAGCTTTCATTTCTTTCACCTCAAGACTTATAAAATGGCCCCTTTCTGCTTCACACCTCCAGATGAAAAGTTGAAGAGCTTTTATGCCAAGCTATGAAAGAGTAAAAGGTTTCCTACTAAAAAACAAGGAATATAAGTTACCCTGTGTGAATCAAACAAATGAAGTCTGTCATATGAATTAGCCCTACTGCTGTCAAACCAAGGCCACAGAGGTAATGTTATGGCTATTCACCTGTGTCACAGCTGAGGTGGGAACTGGTTTCCAAATACAAAAGTGCTCTTCAGTCCTCCTCCTAAGTTTATTCTTCCTCTTTCTCGTCTCAAAAGACATAGCACCTAGAACTAATAAGTGTGTTACCTGAGGCAAGAGAGTTTTCTGGAAGGATGGATTTGGAGAGGAACATCCAGGAATAAGAGACCTGTAGGTTTACAAGGTGCTGATCTCATTTTTTAATTTTTTTCAGTCTATTTATTTATTTATATTAAAAATTGCTTACCTTCCTTGCCTGCTGATAAAGAAGTATTGATTTATAGGGAGAGAGAATTTCCAAACAAACAGACATACCCACAGAAAGGGCCTTTACACCCATCTCATGAAAAAAAACCTGTGCATTGAGACAATCTCACCACCATGACACTAGACCTCCCAGGGATAAACAAGCTCAAGGCTCCATTGGACATTTTGGGCAGTATAGAGAGTGCTCATGCACTGAGGTATGATCCACAGAGCCCACATCTACCTTACCAGATCCTTCAGACATTCATGTCATGGAACGTTTAACCTAACAGCTGGGACCAGGCACAAAGGTTCATTTCAGTCCTGTGATAGCCCTTGCATTAATGCACCTTATGGAGGCAGCTTTCAGGCCAACCCCACCACAGCTGCTTGCCAGGGATGAAGCAGCACAGCCCGTGGCTTATGAACAGAAACAGAATATGTGGCAGAACTTACTCTGACAAATACAAGTCCTAGCTCTGTCACACGAAACATTTTCTTTTTTAATCCTCAAGAAAATGACTTTGTTAGGAAATGAGCAAGGATTCCTTCAGGGCAGCTCCTGGAAAGCACCATAGCATCTCTCCTCAGTTATTCAATCTCCCAAACAGTTGCTTTTGATAAGGTATTTGGCAGTTCACACACAAGTGCTTCTCTTCAACAGGATATTCACTGCCAGACCTGAACAACTGGTTTCTGATTTGCTTATGTCTGCCAAGACCTCATTAAGTAATCATGAGAAGAATCTCTCTGCATTGGGGGGAGGAATATCTTTGTTTGTTTGTTTAGGGGGCAGGGATGTCAGAAGCTAAAGTGGTTCTTTATATGAAGTATTATGCATGAAGCCCATCAGTCTTCTAAAAAAGCTTTTTGATTTTGGGATGGGGTTTTCCCAGTCACTTACATTAGTCTGTCTTTCATAACAGTGGTTTGATGTGATGAGTCTCTGTCATGTTTCTGGACAGGCTGACTCAGCTTCCTCAGTGGAAATAAGCAATTTAAGGAAGGAGGGAAGGAAGACCATCTACTCTGTCTCTGTCTGTGCATCTGAAGATCCGGAACAGACTCTGCAATTATTTGCTGATGCCAGTTTCTGATGCTGCAGTGCATTTTTCAGATAGGCTGATTACAAATTCTGTAGCCAGGTTCCATTTCTTTGCATTAGAATTAATATCCTCTCACCATTTTCCTCTCAGGCTTTAGTTTCACTGTTAGCTGATGTTGACCACCATCAGAAACAGGATGCAAGATAAAAAAGATTGTCATTTAAATCCAGGAAAGCATCTGAAGCACCTGTGACACTGCCTTTGCTCATACATTCATCTCTGGTAGCTTCAGGATCATTTGGGTTCCTGGGCCTATGTTTCTAATTTATTTCAGTTTCCAGAGCAACCAAGTCTCATTCTTAGTGCTTCTTCTCATCTGATTTGGTTATGCCTCTCTTTTCTGCATATTCTGTGCCCAAGTCCTTTTTTTTCTTTTCTTTTTTATATTTTTAAATAGGTACTACATTTATGGCTTTTATTCCTTCAGTCCTTGTCACATTTATTGTTGAGTTGAAGGACTCACACAGCATTTTCCCATTAGATCTCCCCTTTAATAAGGCCCCTCTAACCTTCTACACTCCAGTGGAACAACCTCTTTTACTGGCATTTGGGAATCATAACCAGTGGAAGTGGCATTGTATGTATCTCTTAATTTACTGACATAGACATTTCTGTTGCTGCTGTTTTCCTTTCTTGTGCCTGCAAAACCCTTATAGGATTTTTTTCTGATGTGTTAAATCAGACTTTTAAGTCCTTGTACGCATCTTTCTGCGAAGGCAATAACACTTGGCAACTGCTCCCCTGCTCCATGTATGCACTTGTCCCTCCCTTCCTTTGCTGTTCTCTACACCAGTTTCTTAATGTATTTTGCATTACAGTCAAAGCCTTTGGACACCCAAAGTTATCCATATAACATGAGGGTCACAGGAGTGGTATTGTGTGTATCCAGGACACATGGCATGCAATGCATCTAGCATTAGGGACTCAGGGAAACTCAAGACCAGCTTGCTCAGAGGTGATTTTGGGTTGACCCTCTTGGTGCTTATACACTTATTTTCTAAATGCTCAAACCATGGTGTCTGAATCAGATTTGAACTCTAAACTCTTTTTAATGCATAATATGTTCAGCTCTCAGTGTGCATGGAAGCCGGGCAGAGTATTTGCCCACTGTGCCACCGCACCCCTTTCAGAACCAGATGAGGCAGGTAACCCTCCCTCACACTTCTCTAAGATTATTTTCTCCCGCATTTGCTCTATTCCAAGCAACAGATAAGTTTGTATACTTTCTCTTTTTATTTTTTTTAATGAGGTAAATAGGTGAGTTGCACATGAACACACGGTTAAGCAGGCAACACACTGTCACCCCAAGCTCAGGACGGCTGCCACACCAGCATCCCACATATCTCCCATTCTATCCAGACCATGCACGCATCATCTCATTGCTGTTCTACACCTTTGGCCTGTCAGGTAATGGCTTCCCATTTCCTTTCTGGTTCACTCTACACTTCCTGGATTTGACATTTATTAATTTTCCAAACAGATTCCCAAATCAGCATGCCACGGCTCCAACCTCCCCAGTCATCTCAGGAACGTGGCGTCCTTCTGACAGCAAAACCTCTTCCTGTGAGCTGAGGAGAGTGGCAGGGGGATGAAGGGGTGGATTTAGTTCATTTTGAGTTAGGGGTCCCAGCAGGCAAGAGGGGTGGTGTGTTCAGCCACCTGCACAAGGCACTGCACACCATTGCCGGCCATTCCTCCTGCTCATTTCCAGGAGGGTCTCAGGAAGCCTCTCACCTGGAAAAAGCCAGTTTGGTGTCTGGTGAGCAGTGGCTAAATTCCACTTTGCAAGGGAAGTGATAAATTCCATGCAAATCCATGGCATGCATCCCAGCACAGGCTGCTGAGGGCTTGTTTGAAGCAAAGAGGCAAACTGGTACTGAGGGGTGCAAGGTGAGGCTGTACAAAGCACAAAGGTTTGATGTAAAAGAGGCAACATTTGCTAGGACAAGCTGTTTTCATAGAGTAACCCAAACCATCTGAGAAGGAGGATGAAATGCCTTTAAAAATTCAAGGTGAGTAATCTATAAACAACCTCATGATTGCTAGAAAGCTGAGTGGAAAAGAGACAAGGACCTTAGTATCTTAAAGATCAGACTATTTTGGGAGGAAGTATGGGGCAAAACTTTTGCCTTCAAGGTCAGGCAGAAATACAGGACTTGAAAGGGCACTGATCAATCTGGTGAGCAACCAGGAGAAACTAAAGTTTTGCTTTTGGAGAGCCTTATGAGGAAAAATATGTCAGCTAGACACAACACCTTTAAACAAAAATCGAATCCAGCTAGAAAAGCAAAGATGTCTAACAGTTTGTTTCCTGTTAGATTCCAAAAAATGCTTGGGACAATCGGGCCTTGGTGTTGTGTCTTGCAGTAGCAAGAGTGCTGTTCTCCACATGGAGCTCCTGGTGTCCTTGTCTGCACCACCTGAGAGGTGTTTGCAGAAGGTGGGCAAGCACAAGGAATAAACCCCATTCCTATTAGCAAAGACGAGAGTGGGTGAAGCAGTGAGGTACTGAACGTTTTTTATCCAATGTCTAAATATATTTATGTGTGTAATGAGACTATATATATGTATAATATGAAGATGTCAGTAGATTTGTTTTACTTTCCTTTCCTTTGACTAATGTTTTTGATAGATGAGTTGAGCCTAGTTATTCCCTTTACAAGGTGTTTACAAAGTGACACATCTTCCTCCTAAAAGTAAGTCATACTACCAGTACCATACACCCATTTCTGACCACACATTACATCTAGAAATCATTAAAAAAAAAAACTAAAAGTGGTGGACTTCTGCCATAAAAAGGTAAGATCGCTAAGGACATCGCACTGTAGTTTGTAAAAGGCAAGATATATCACTCACTAAGCAGAGGGCAGCACCACCCTGCGTACGTTTTGGCCAGCCACTTGGTGTCAATTAATCCTGTTCTTAAAGAGATTCTTAACCCTCACCCTTAAAGGGCCCGAGCGGTCTGACTAAGGACACTTAGCCACGTTTAGCACTGGGTATTTTTCCTGCTGGGTTTTGGCCGATTGTTTTTTTTGGTAAGGTATTTCGGGAATTCTAGGGAGGGCCAGCGGCAGGCTCAGTGCGAGCAGTCTGACAGCAGAGGCCAACTGCACATCGAAGATGCTCCCCGAGAGCAGAGGGAGCTGCAGCGG
>VWZX01002693.1:221031-271001 GCA_013399015.1 Galbula dea | reverse complement strand
CCGGCCCCGCCCCGCCCCGGCCCGGCCCCGCCCGGCGGCTGCCACCGGCTCCAAGGCTGATTCCAGCTTCAGCAGTTGCGTCCCCGTGTGAGGAGAGGGGAGGAGTTTTCCTTCTGTCGGGGACAGCAAGTGCAGGGATGGGGGCAGCGGTGGAACAGTGGCATGGAGGAGTCGGGCAGGCGGAGGAGGGAATCCTCTTTTTCTGTTACGTACCCGCTGCTTTTTATGCAATTTGCCTCTCTGCCTTGTTGTTTTCTGTTACTGTTTTTTTCATTCAGGCTTTCCGGAGCTGTACTTAGAAAACGAAGTCGCTGTTGGAAGTGTGTATGAATCAGGGTGCTTTGATTTGCATCTTTGTGAGCTGCGGCAGCCTCTCTCCACACAGGAAAGCCCTTCTGCACCTGCGTAATTTCAAGACTTCCCGTTCCCTTCCAAAAGCAGAAACACCAACTGAAGTATCTATCCTCAGGTTCTTTGCTGCTAGAATCACCTGGGCATTAATAAAAGTCGTCAGATGTTCATTATAAAGCAGATGTCCTTCTGAATACTGCTAACACCTTCCATGAAAAAGCATAGCCCATCATCCCTTGAGGATTAAGACTTCATTTCCATTCTGTAAATTACTGGAATGTTGCCTTCTCTTTTTGTTAGTTACCTGTTTGTGGTCTAGTTTGAAGAGCCTCTTACATTTTTTTCTAGCAAGACTTTTCAGCAAAAAAATCTTTTTCAATATTTCTTACCTTTGAAATGCCTCTTTAATGGAGGAAATCTGGAAAGAGAAACAACAAAAATTTTGGTTTGCCTGAGATGAGGCACAATCTTGCTTGCTTTGGGTTTGTAAACTGGAATTTTTACAAAATCGTCCTATTTTCTGATGTGTCTTCATTTAGGAAACAGGCTATATGGGGAAAAGTTTAGGAAAATAAGGGCAAGAGGGGAGAGCACTCCCCTGGCCCTTTCCAGATTTCAGTATTGATGGAGAGAGAATAAATCCCCATTTATTAGACATTTACACATTGTTTACTTCAAGGACATGGAAATTCATATTTGTGATGTACAGCACTTATTCTTGTTCTTACTTCTTTTAGGTATGACTGAAAAGGAAATTAAGCTGTACTGAATCACATGTGTTACTGATAGCACAGATTAAGAACAAGCTCCACAGAAAGGGCCTAAATCATTACAGGCCTATGTTGCTGAAAGGTAACTAGTTATTGCTGGTAGAGGTGTTGTTTTAGCTGTGATAAAAGTCTGAGGAAACAGGAAGGGCAGAGTTGGCAGGGAGATGTGCTTTATTAGCTCAATGTGCTTTATTAGCTCAACTCTTACAAATAGACAACTTTTGGGGCTTATAGGTACTTTGACTCCATACAAGGAGTCAGTAAGCATATATTTCCCTTACTTTTACTGTGGGAAGTGTCATGTAAGGACTACTTTGGTAACCAGTTGCTTTCTGTTCCATTAATGCTGCAACATTGCAGCTGTTGGTGGTGTAACTTGCATGGAGTTCCTCTGCAGCACAAAGTTGGAGCTCCCAGGTCACTGCAGCTTACTGGAGATGTTTCTGCAGCTGGGTTTAGCCAGCTGCACGCTTGCCCTACCTCAGCCTGGACATATGCATCTCCTAACACTGTCAGCCAGACTCCAGGCTCTTCCCCTTCAACCAGTATCTGTTACAGCGAGGCTTGAATGCAATTGCCACTCTAACACCTGTATCCAGCTTGGAATCCTCCCGCTGAAGGATTAAGAGCTGCAGTCATGCTTTCTCATTTTTGGGCTTTTCAAAATACTCTCTTTGTTAAATTTTTACAGCTACAACATTGTCATTCATTTGGATTTGGATTTATGTTACAGGGAAGTTGGGTTTGCTCTTTGTGCACCAATGCACAAAGATCTTTTCGACAGATTCATTAAACTGAGGAGACAGAAAGGAGGGAAGGCACTTCTTAGACATCATCCAATATCCAAAGAGGACAACTGGGTATTTTTATCTGAAGAATTTGTATAATTCTCTTTTTATGGTCCCTGTTCAGTGATCTTTGAAGTCAACAGTGTTTTTGACTCAAACTCTATGGCTATATAGGCTTTTAAAAACGATTCCACCCATTAGTGTATTCTAGGTTAGGGACTCATCTTTTCCAGGATAATGTGCTGAATGTATCTCTTCTTTACATTAATAAAGGTATATGTGAAGAGAGGAAAGCAATCTCCCTGTTTCATGCTAGCTGTGACATTTGAAGGCTGCGCATGCAAACAGCTAGCTCCTCTAGGAAGCCTGCCACTGCTTTTCCTAGCTGTGGGAAAAAATTGAAGGCCATAAGTTGATTCTATTTTTGTCCAAACAGCCTGTGGAAGGGGAAAATAGAGTTTCCTGTGAAAACACACTGCTTCCAAAGCCTCCTGAGCCTGCCAGTGACTATGGTGTTGTGTCATACAGCCAGTCTCCTTCACTAGCTCCATGCATATAGTAATTAGGCAAGGACAACAGAGGTGGGCAATGGCCCTCGAGGGCAAGATGACATTTTGCTTGTGGGGCTCTGCATAAGTGAGTAGCCATGTTGTTTCTTAGGGACCTGTTTCTCACACAGCTTAGTAAGGACAACTTGCAGGCACAGGGGTGACATTCACAGCTTGGTGTGTCGGCAGGAGGCAGTGGAGGAGAAGGTTGTGGTCATGGCACTGATGCCTGTTGCTGCATCAGTCAGCGTTTCCTGAACAAAATTTTTCAGACTTATCTCATTAAAATGCTTTCCCCTAAAATAGACACAGTTTGTTGCCAGGGTGTTTTTGTAGCCTCACTATTACCCTGGAATCCCCCATAGCTTACAGACACTTTCAGACCAAGCTGAAGAAACCTGCCATTTTTCAGTCAGTTAGTTATAGAGTAGAAAGAATTCTATTCCATTTTCCCAGACTTAAACTCATAGGCTGCCCTTTACCTGTCAAGATGAGATTCTAAGTTACTGCTTGTCCTTGCTCAATACATTCATAGAAGCAAAGACCCAGCGTCTGCAATCTGACCAAGGGGATGAACATTTGTTCAACTATCCCATGAAAGGTTGTGCAAGCCAATGGGCTGACCACGCTTTGGGGTGCCATTGCTTGACATCTTTCACTTTCTTTAACTTTCCTATTCCTCTCAATGTAGATTCCCAGGAATATACTTTTGCTTCTGTCCTGGCATCTACTGGTAGGCACAAAAACATACAGTCAAAATGAGAATCATCTCATAAAGCACTACATGCAGTGCCTCAAGCTAGCACTTCTCTCCTTCACTCGCTAGCTTGTGTCTCTGTGTTACAAGACGTGGCCACACCTCCGAAAGTCCCAGTTTTCTTGTAGGAGCTCAGATGCCTGTGTCATTTTTTTTCAGTCACCAGCTTTTTCAAAGGCTGTAACATTTTGACACACCACAGACAATTGGCAGCAAAGGACAGCACAGCCCCTTGTAGTTAAAGGCAACAAACCCTGTAATACCTTTCCCAGAGTATCGCATTATAACTTCACAGAGGCTGGCAACAGAGAGCAAAGAAAGTTTAGGTATCTTCCAGATCCTGGTTAAGGCATAGCTATGGATCACAGGTATCTATTTGTCCTCATGCCAGCATTGCTTTTCAGCAGAAATGGCTCTCTTCCATTTTCCTTCCTCTCTGTGTTACAGACCACAATCATGGTCTCTACCGTGGCCAAATCCTTCCATCCTCCTTCACACCTGTAAAACAAATATCTTTGTTCTTCTCTGAGACAGTGGCTGCACATGATATTTTGGCTCCATCTTTCCTATGATTCTAGGTTTCAGAGGCAGAAGGTCTTATCAAAGGTACACCTGCAGCTGACTCAAGGATAGTGCTTCCTGACCAGACACAGTTAATCATAAACAGTATCCAGATGGTTTGTGACTGGGCCTGGTGATGATGCATATACTTGGGGAATTTCCAGCTTTTGTTCATGATTCATTCAGCTTTGACTTCCCTGGCTGTGAAGGGAAGATCTCACAAAGCATAGTAAGTGTTTGCATTATAGAGCACTTCACACACAGCTTTGCACCAACTGAACTGGAGATTTTGAGATGACTCCTTCACAGGGATGTTGTGTTGTTGCATCATGAGGTTGGGTATGTATTAGTTTTCTTCTTCTGTTGTGTGCAAGCACAGGCTCATGGGAACCTTTTACAAGATTTCTTTTATCTATCTCCAAGGCCATTTGCTGCTGCTGCAGTGGGAGAGGGCTTCACTTCCATTCCAGTCTGTTGTTCTGCTTGTATTCCTTTTTTGATGTTTTGATAATAACAGTAATGCAAACTGTCACTCTCCTTTTATTCCAAAGGCAGCCGATGTTTTGCAACCTGATACCAGGTTTGCATCTTACAATACAACTGCAGTCATTCAAAGGAGAGATAAGAAATGCAGCAGAGCATCCTTTTGGCACCAGGAACATAAGCATTTACTGTTGGCACTTCAATGATAAAGAGATGCACCTTATTAGTTTGTTATGTGAGCATCTGCAACATCCCTAAGATGTTGGTCCCACTTTGGCTAACCTTCAGGTCCCATTGAAGCTAACTGTGAAGAGTATTCTATAGTCAGAAAATGTGGTGGTCGTTTCAAGGTCAAATTGTGCATATATTTCACAACCAGATTTCTTTATATATTCTGAAGAGATTTGATGTAATAGGTTGTGTTTTGTTCTCCTTCTTATGGTGCAGAAACTTGCAGAAACTTACAAGATGTTGCTTACCATGAATGTGCCCACCCACATGAACTTTACAGCACTGCTAGCAGCCACACATGGTTAGCACAGGCTGGTACACCCCTATGCTTTCTTCTCCTGGTGCCATCACCACATGCAGTCTTCCCACTTTTCACTGTATGCTGATGACTGCTTTAAGTCCCCACAAGCTCCTGCCCCTAAGGGCATGCTCCACTTCCACCTCTGTGCTGCTGGGGACAGGGGACATGGTCACTAGTGAGCTGAGTGCTATGTGTCCCTCTTGGCACCTCAACTGCCATTTCTTCCTCTGCCTCCTGGATCCCTTGCTCCTCCAGCCCCACTCACCCCCCACCTGACAGTCTCCATGGCTTGCTCCATGCTGTTAAAGGAAAAGGTGAGACCCATTTCTGCACTGTGCTATTCCCCTCCCTTTGCTTATGACTCATCCTTGCTATGATTCCTTCAAGAAGCAAGTTAATACTATTAATTAAAAAAACCAACCAAACAAAAAAACCCCAAATCACTCAGTCCTTCCAGCTTCTCAGCTGCTTCCTTTTTATTTTGATCTGCAGGCTCTTCCAGGTATCTCATTTTTGTGTGCTGAACTGCATCAAGCACTGATGCCACTTCCAGCAACAGAAATGCTGCCTTCCAGCAGCCAGCACTGCCTGTGTGCCTGGGGATATAAAACATTTTGCAGGATATTTCATCCATATCCCTAGAGGGTCTGGGTGAGAAGACTCAGGCAGGTACACCAGGGTGGCAGTGCCACCCTGTGCCGTGGCCCAGGCAAAAGTCCACCTCCCATCTCCTCAGCACGCCCCAACTAAGCAGCAGAGGCAGGAAAAAAGGGGGGCATAGGAGCTGCCTCACCTCAGGGGACAAGTGCAGCTCATTGTAATTTTTAAGAGAGGGGTTTTCAGCTTCTGTTTGAGCTATTTCATGATTTCTGCCTCTTCTTCTCTTCTCAGGGAAAAAAAATCAAGAAGCCAAAAAAATGGAGAGAGCCTAGAACAGAAATGCTCTTGGTTTTGCAGCAGAATGATAATGGCCCTACTGTACACTCTTCTTGTATCATACAAAAATACCACCAGAGAGGACAAATTGCAATTTCAAAGTGTCCCCTGCTTCAATTCAGGGCACACTCAGACTTCAGAGGTACAAGTTCCAGAAAGTCACCAAAAACAACACTCATCGACATCTAGGCAGGGCATCAACAGAGTCCATGGTTTGGGGCTTTGCTTCGTGTGGTCATGATCCACCCAAGGTGTTTCAGCTTTGCTTTTTGTGTGTTCTCAAGTAGTGGTCTACTAAATGTCTGAGTCTATTTTCATTTCCAACTCAACACTCTAATCCAATACTTTCTTCTTGATAATAAAGCAGGTTAATGTTGGTATTTTTTGGCCACATGCAGTGTATAGAACACAGGAAATAATAGAAAACATCTTTTAACTATCATGCCTGGTTTATTCCATATGTTTCTGACTGCAGGAGAGAAATACACCTTCTTTTTATCACATTCATTTCATTTTTACTAGACTTGTGTAAACTTTAGCTTCTGTAATACACAATTTAAATGGTATAGTATCATGGTTGTAAAATCTATAGGAAGATCAGCTTTGTTTCTGTATCATACTAGTCTTTAACATAAACAATTAAGAATTAATGCATCACCTTTCTCTTTACACCAAGTTATGCTTTTATATTAAAATTACGTCTGAACAGACAGTTGTGAAATCAAAGTAAGGAGTTGAGTTTCCACACAGGAATGCAAAAGTGATAACTGTGGAAAGAGCAGTTCCTCACCTGAGCATAGCCCTGAGCATTAAGTCAGCATAACTCCCAACAAGAGCTCTTGGGACTGAGCTCAACTGAAGCAAAGCAATGTGTCAGGGAGATGCGTGCACAGTGGTGCCTGAGCATACAGAAACAGTAGGAACAGCCAGGCATGGCGCCATGGATATGGTATGTAAGCCTGAGCATATCCATACAGACCTTAATCCTCAGGGGAGGTCAGCGAGCAGCAGAGCATAGCCCTGCAAGATCCACCAGAGGCTGTTCCTTGTACTGCCGCTGCCTCGCCGCAAAGCCTGGAGCCAAGGGCAGCACCTGGTCGTGCTCAAGGACTTGGTCAGGGCAGGCCCCAACACTGGGGATGAGAGGGTATAATTCCCACTGATTCATATGGCAGTAAGGTATCAACATAAATACAGTGGTAATAATCTCTGTCCTCACAGAGGTGTGGCAAGGGTTGGTGTTATGAAGAAAGACTGGGCTCTCAGGTACTAAAGAAAGATGCACTGGATGAGTGCATTGAGATAAGGTCTGTATGTAGATTGTATGTAAATCTGTCTTCTAGACTAACTGATGTAATGGGGTAAAAACTGGCAAGCAGTCAGGCACATGAGCACACCTTCCTTCTCCATAAACTCATAAACTTGACCTTGCTTAGGATTTTAGATCATCCCTGCCACAATCCTACCATCGATCTATACAGAAATTAATTTGAATCAGTGTGGTGTTCTGTGGATGACTACAACTTAAATTTCAGATAAATGTATGGCAGTAGGGATAAAGTTGTGGTTTAAGCACTCTAGAGATGCAGGTTTATTTCTTTACAGCCTCCTGAGTATCACAGGGCCTGCTGCTGAGTGATGCAGCTTTCCAGCTCCAAAGATAAAGATGCTCTTTCACAGGCACAATGTTGCAACATTACAATGATTTAACATTTGATGTGTTTTTAAAATGTGTTCCTTGGGCTTAATTCTCTATCAAACCACAGACCTAGATAAGAAAGAAACTAGAGGGAAGAAAAACGAAGTAGAGTGTATCAGAAGTTGAGACCAATTCACATGAGCTTTATAAGACTTAGATAAGGTAAAAATACTGATCCCATATTTCCTAGAATTCTGTGGTGAATCTGTGAAGATTTTTAAGCCATAAAGGGCTTGCTGCCAAAGTTCTGACACTTTAGTCATTTCTTTTCGTGAAATGACAGACTTTTTGTACAGTCTGCTTACAGTATCATGGTGAGGACACATTCAAGAGGAGGGAAATAGAAAAGTTGGTGCTTTGACTTTGGAGTGTTGCTGAAGTTCCCAGGCATTCAAAGAAAGCAGTTCCCTCCACTGGAGTAGCTTTTACCACCTGGAATGTATCCCATAGAAGTGTGACATCGCTCCAGATTACTTTGGTAATCCAATAAATATGAATAAAACCCTGGAGAAAAGAAACTACACAAAAATGTAATTATAGGCTTGTAAAAATCATACTTTCCTAATATTGCATTGCTTTCCCGAGAGAAACTAATTTTGTTCAGTAATTTTACTTTACAGCTCTTCTAAGTAACTGCACCTTCTGAAGTAAATGGCATAGTTTTGCAGACAGTATCTGCTTCCAGCAGTGATAAGTCTTGAGATGTTTAGTCTTACTACCAAGGATTGATATGAAGACCAAGGTCACTGCTAGATTTTTGTGTACCACATTCGGGAGCACAAAGTGAAAGGCTGCACCTGCAGTGGGGAGTGGAGAGTTCAAGTGACCCTAAACTAACCAGGTAGGTATTCAATCCCATATACATCACATTCAGTGTAAATCTGAGGGATCATGAGTGTCAAGCTCTCTTCAGAGGCCAGGGGATCTAAGGACTCTGTCCATTCTTCTTTTGATCCTGATCCATGAGTTCTTGAATCCAGTTCCAGAATCCAGTTCCCATCTGCTGCTGAGTCCTGTCTGGGACTTCTGCCACAGCATCAGTGGTGATGATGATGTAATTATACAAGGGGTTTCAATTTGGTATTGGTTTTGTGTATGTTTCTTTACATACACAAAACCCTAAGCCTTGACAACGGCGTAACTGAATTGGTCAAAAGTGGAGTTCCTGTTGCCAAGCAGTGGCAGGACCACTGGAGGCAGCACCTGCATTTTTATCAAAAGATCCCATGTGTAAAGTACAGAGAAAGTACTGGAGTCCAGCAAATGTCATGCTGCCCTCCTGTCACTTTAGGATATTTGCAGACTAACCACGCCCAGAACAGCTCTGAACAAAACAAAATAAAACAAAACAAAAAGTATCTTTGGTGCAATGTCAGCTCACAACTCAATATTTTCCTTCTCCCATCCCAATAACTTCCCCACAGGCTGTCCTGGGTCTGTGAGAGCCCCGAGGGATACAGGATGTGAACTCCAGCCAGACATGTCACACTGCAGCACAGTATGAGGCTGCCATGCATACAGGTTGGTGACAAGCACAACCACAAGGGATGGCTGAGCCCCACAGCCCAGCAGAAGTGCCAGGCTGGCACCGTGTCCCCCTGCCCTGTGCTGGGATAGGGCTGACCAAGCTGAATGTGCTCTGAGCAGAAGGGTACCTTGACTTTGTCACTGGCTTCAAACACACTGGTAGGGAGGAAATCACCCTATGTGTTTTCTTTTTCAAAGAACTGCTGCAAAAAGCATGACAAAAGAGATGAAGGTGAGGGAGAGGAGAGTGTGTTGCACCATTCTGTTTTCACCCATGAGATTAGGGAACAGCAGTTTCCTAACCTCATGGGAATCCCTATTTAGTATTTTTCTCCCTAAAGAACATTTTACCATTGCCCAGATGCACTTTAAGGAAAGGAGCCAAAGAAGCAGCCAGCCAAGGCATCAGTGCCAGACACACTACAAGGTATGGTAAAGCCGACTGAAGTGGAGGGAGGCCTCTTGCCTGTGTCATTGAGATATATAATGCCCAGACATTAGGTCTCCCTGGCCTTTCTTAAGAAACAACCCTGTATTCAAGGAAAGCAGATTGTCTTGGCTGTCAGTTCCTGAATTAGCCCCTATTCAGTACTTTCTATTTAAATTTGGCTACTCTAGCCAAACCCTGCTTGGATGATTGACATTTTTATAAGAGACTAGCAAATAGCAGATGACAAATGATTTACATCTCCTGCAGACTTATGAAGCTTTGGATTTATAAACATTTTCATGTCTATGCCACAGTTATTTAAATGTTTCCAAACATAGAGAAACAGAAGCTCCCAGGGAGTGAAGACTTCAGTATTAGTTAATTACTCCAGAAACTGCAGTTTTGTTATGGAACTAGCCCCAACATTTGACCTGTCCTTTACCCTTTGCTCCATCCCTTCACTCTTTAACTTTCATTATCCACTTCTCATTGTTTATGCTCTTGTTTGCTCATGTGCCTTCACCCTTTTGAGTTTTAACCTAACCATTCAGATCTCCTGGCTCCCTTCCTCAATTTTCTATGTGTAGGGATGCTCTGATCTTGAGCTTGGAAGAAGTGGTCCTTGAATGTTAACCAGCTCCCTTGGGCCCCTTTATCTTCTAGTACCCTGTCCCATGAGATTTCCCCAAGCAATTTCATGAAAAGATCAAAGTTGACCCTATTGAAGTCTAGGGTTGTGATCCTAGTAGGTATCCTGTTCCTACCACACAAGATCCTGAATTCTAACATCTCATGGTTGCTGCAGCCAAGGTTGCCCTCAGCCTCTACCTTTTCAACCAGATCCTCCTTGTCAGTGAGTATCAGGTCCAGCAGCACTCCCCTCCTAGTGGGCTCATCCACCTTTTGCATCAAGAAGTTATCACCAATGCACTGGAGGAACCTCCTGTACTGTGAATGGCTGGCTGGCTGGTTGAGTAGGCCTTCCAGCAAAGGTAGATATCTGGGTAAATCACTATGAATTTTTTGCATGGAGATGTTGGTGGCAGTAGGATTGTTGAGCTGGAGGCAGTGTGACAGCTGTGGAATGCAATAAATGATTACGTGATGAGCAATCAGTTTTGTCTTTAATTCTTGTAACAGAAAAAGAAGAGGGCATCTGTAAAATGAACCTGGAAAAGTTTTCTTTCATTATTTTTCTTGAGTTTCCTGTGTGTTTCATGATAAGATGAAATGAAGAGTTTTGGTAGTGCTTTAGAAAACTCCTGCTATATAAGAAAGGAAAAAGAAAATAGAAGAGGCAAATTCCTTCTTAGGTCGTATGCATGCCTGTAACTTTCACTAATTGAAAAGAAACTTCTTCTAATGGCAACTAAAGTAAAAGATTCTCCACAATAGATTTTTTTACACCTTTTTCTGAAATGCTTATTTCAGTCATTTGGGGAAAAATATCTTTAACAGAGGGGCAGTAGGAGTTGGTATAATAAGAGCAATGTCCTAGAAATTTCTGAAAGCAAAACATCAGTGAATGGAACAAAACATGATCACTGAGGGCTAAGCCAGGCTGCAGGGCTGTTTTCTGGCAAGACACATAGGTATCGTTTTTATTCCTGCCTTTTGCAGGAGGAGCATCTTGAACTGCTTCAGCTGTTGCCACCTGCAGTTTTGAGGGTTGCAGGAAGGGAAAAGGATGGGTTTTTTCTGTTGGAAGATGAAGAGGATCCTCCTACAGGCTTCTTCCCAGTTCCTGAGTAAGGAGAGCTGCAAATAATTTTTCACAGCAACACACAGAGCAGTTCAGCAGCAGAAATTGTGCCTCTTTCCTGGGAAGCGAGCAGCCATGCAGTGCTCCGTAGGAGTAAGAGTGCTGCTCTCCCACCCTTTTGTTGTGCTGCCTCATATCACTAGCAGAGTGGGGAAGGCAGGCTTGCCCTTTCTCTGCACCGTGCCCGGTCTAACAGGCTCTACAGAGCGGTGGGGACAGAATCAGGCTGTGACAGCTCTCCAGGTTTGCTCTCATTCTCACTTAGAGACCAACCAAGCCTCCCAAGTGTTTGTTTGTGAAATGAATGCTTTTCAGTATGGTTGTTTTCAGAACAAACACCTCTGCTTTGCAGCTGGAGTACTGGACGCCATCTCTCACACAACCTCCTCTTGCCCCAGGCAGTCCTGCCTGGGGAGCCCAACACACGGTACACTCCTTCTGGCTGAAACGTGGATGACACCACAGCAGGCTGCACTCAAGAAAGACTTTGGCTTCAAAAAACCTGTAAAGTGTGATGTATTTGCATTTCACAAAAAATGTCCTAGCTAGCTATAACCCTGAACTGAGGTGTGACCTTCAGGCACTGTTCAGTACAACTAATAAGAAAAGTAGCATGTCTGATTATTACATAGCAGAAAGGACAGCAAGAATGTGTGAGTTAATAACATGAGTCCTAACCATGCCACAGAGTGCCTAACGAGATTTGACTGTATTCCTGAAAAATATCAAAGTGATGTCTTTAGGAAGCTTTACAGTAATTCCCCAGGATAGCCTCTCTTCCACAACATCTGCTTTTCAGATCTGGCTCATCCTCAACCTCCAGAAAAAGTGTGCAGATCACCAAATATTCAGAGCAGGATTTTGGAAGCAAGCAGTAAGCAATGGGTTTGGGTGAGAGTGACTTTGATTCTAGTTTAAGTCTTTCTAGCTGATTTGATCTGCAGAACCCTACAGAAAGCAGATCTGGGAGAACCCTAAGGTCTGGCGCTGTACTTTTGTCACTGCTGTCAGCAGCCCCAAGGACTCAGGGACATCTCTGCAAGGCCGGAGGTCAGGAAGAGCAGTGGACTCTGAAAAGTCATAAAAATAGGAGAAAGATTCAAATAAAGGGAAAAGTCTGTCTCCTCCTTAGTTCGTCAGTGTAAATGATCCAGAATCACTCCAGCCACAAACATCATTGAGTAAAACCACACCAATCATGTAAGATTTGCTACTGAGAAGAATATTCCATCATCCACTTGCCTTGAAACTTTCTCCCTCAGAGAGGCAGGAAGTTTACAGATGTATTCATACAGACTGACTTCTGTGGCTACGGGAGTGCCCCAGCATGTAACCCACTCAGTCCCACTGAGGGTTTTACAGAAACTCCATAAAATACTGGTTGTTATTTAAGCACGTCCACTTCAGAGCGGAACATGAGAAAGCCTCGATCACATTTATGACTTGGAGCTTGGTCTAATTCACGGAGGGAGTTTTCTGTCTGGCTGTGTCGAAAGGCATCATCCTGCCAAAACTGCCACCAGACAAGGTATTTCCCCTCGCCCAGACCGCATACGCTGCAGATGCTCTGTCCTCTGGTGGCAACAGAAGGGAGCTACAGGGGTTTCGCTGATGCTTAGTGTTTTTAAAAAGACCAGGAACAGGAAAGTGCCAGTACCTCCTGTGAATGTGCACATGTGAATCTAAGTTAAAAAAAACTTCAAAGCAGTTGAGTGAAGGCAAAGCTGCCTGAATAACTTTCCATTATTTTTTTTTTTCAAAATAGTAAAGCAAAAACGATTTACATGGACTCAAAAAGGAAGAGGTTTGGAATTCTGTTGGTTCCAAACAAAATAATTGAGATAATAGAAATTAAAAAAAAAAAACAAAACCCAAACACATAAATTCCTGGTTTGGAACTCTGATTTAGTTATTTTTATGGATAATTATTTGAAAGGCTAATTTGAGCTTTTTCTAGTATTTTGAAGGAACTATTTTCTGATCTCAGCTGGAAATGCCATAAGTTATTCTGTTACATATACTTTCAAAAACTCACTTTTGCCCAAAAACTTACACCAGCTTTCAGAAAGCAGCCCAGAAAACATGCTTTAAACAAACAAGTGCTGGTCAGGCAGGCAGGGTTTGATAAGGTGTTTTATTAGTGTTGTTCTATGGGAAAAAGGGTCCCCAGAGCAAGATAAGATGTGCCCAGCCATCTTGCTCTCTTTCTGATTACATCTGAGGTGAAATTACCAAGCATAATAGAATGGAGATTAACTTAATCAAGTTTAAAAAATAATAATGAGAGGTATGAAGACTTAAGGATAAGGGGGTATGTGCTTGAAATTTCCTGAGAAAATTTACTGCTTCAGAAGCATGGCACTGGAAAAGGGAAAGGACCTTTGAGGGAAGAAGTGTGCTTGTCCTTCATAGCAGAAAAGAGTTTTCCCATGATCCAGAGAAAAACATAATAAGAGTTGTTAAAATATCCTGGGCGCTGGACTCAAAAAAGCCATGTGCCAGCCTGACCTACAGACTGCTGACATTAATATATACAACAATTCCTGCTGACTGAATGAGCTGTCCCTTAGTGTGACAGAGGGGACCTACCTTGTTGCACTGAAACAGATATGCATAACAGACTGATGAGAAACAGCTGAATTTTCAGTATTGTGTCTAGTTGATATAAATGTAAATTTCCATGAGAATTTCCAGAGAAACTCAAGCAATTTAAATAATGGCACTTTTTAAAACCTATTAACCAACATTTTCTCCTTGTCAAAACTGCAAAGTAGAAATGTTTGAGATACTACCTCAATTTTACAACCAATCTAGAAGGATAAGGATTTCTGTGGTACTGTTATGAACTACTGGGAAAGTCAAATGCATTTCATTTTATGAAAAGTCCTGCAGTTACAAAGCAGGGTCATTTTTCACTGGAAAGCATCAATTGCCTCTGAATAAATAGAAGACATCCCCCACAAACACACTTTCTCCTTAGCATTTGATAGCATGCCTATATTAAAAAAGTTTCCTTTGGCCTAAGACTTTAGTAAGTCTTTCCATTGATACTATACAATGGATTCTGTTTGAGCTGCTACAACACTTACCTTTGTCATATTCTATTTTCCTCAGCTAAACTAAAAATCTCTTAACATTTCAAACTGTTGGGGTGTTATTCATGTAAGTACCAAAGACCTTTGCAGAAATTATGGGGATGCTTTGGAGCAAAGGCTTCTCAGCTCCTGCTTTACTTGTGGAAGTGTCCTCCGATTTCTCTGAACCACTCGAAACTCTGGCAAACCTGTCCCAAGCCAAATGACAGGTGAAATGTTTAATAAATAAATGTCCCTGCATTTTGTCAGGTTTGGGACTGCAGGAATATACCCTTGGCTTTTGAGAAGCCCATTAGACCACGCTTGGCTGTGCAAAGGAATCTAAGCAAATAGTGTATCTATTATACACAGTTTCCTTTGATTCTTCATGCTTGAATAAACAAATTATTATTTTCTTCAGAAGGAGGAACAAAAAACTGGGTAAGAAACAAGTGGATGTGCTTCCTTGGTAATCAAACCCTCCTTTTGTCCTTTTCGGCAGAGTTTTGTCTGCAAATGCCCGTTCTGCTCAAGCTTTAAAAGGCCTTGGCTTCTGACAATGCTGTGTCCTCATCAAGGCTGACCTGGAGTGGACCTCTATTTATCAAGTATAAAGATGCTAATTATTTCATGTATAGGCCTTAACGTGATTACAGTGAGCATGGACACTGATTGTTGTTATAGCAATCTGAATTAAATTATGCTTGTGCCAGCGTAATAGGATCCCCTCATGAGTTTATTGGGCTGGTATTTCAACTTGGTATCTCAGCAGCTTGCTAAAAAAAAATCAACTTCTGCATCTTCTAAAGCATGCAGGCTGAGACAAAAAAAAAAAATGAAAGTACTTGAGCAAAACCTAGGGTCAGAGGTCAGGGTTTTATACAAAGCCCAGAGATGGCTTTCCTGCACCTCTAAGCATTTCAGTAAATGTTCATTAAAAATTAGGCACTGGAGTTAAAAACTAAACTTAGGCCAGGCCATCCTTGTCAAGTGAATACCTTTGCATAGTGGAAACCATCATAGTATTCAAGCCCTGCAACACAGATGGGGTAATTAAGTTATTAGGCTGGGACCATGCATGCATCTGGGGGGGCAGAGGTTGCCCAGGGTCTGGCAGCACCTCAGGCCCCAGGGAGGGCCAGATGACTTAGGCAGAAGGTGGCAGGGTTTTTCGTAAAGCCAGGCGTGAAGACCAATGTGGCAGGGGAAATGGACTTGTGCCTTTGGCCAGCCCTGGTCACTGCCATGGCCAAAGAGCCTCAAGACCTTCACAGGAGGCAGAATGTCTGCTGAACCTTGGCAAGCTTCTGAGCTGCCCCACAGTACCCCCTCAGCAGCACCCGAACTGTGGCAACAGGGCTGCCTAGAGATCTTGTTAGCTGCTGTTACTGTTCCTGTGGCCATGCAACTGTCCCTCTGTCTCTATCCTGGGAAGCCTCATTGTACTGGCTGCAGCTTCATTACACAGATTTGGGAACAGATGAAGGTGAAATAGCATCTTCTGCATCCTTTCTGCTGTTTTGGAGGACACTGTTAAAAGCTTCCAGAGGGCCAGGCAGTTGGTATTTCCAATGGAGAAGCTGCATCTGCATGCAGCTCATGGCTGGCTCTGCTCCCAGAGACCTATCCCCAAGGAGAGCATCCCTGTTGCAGAGAGGGCCCACATGAGCTCCACACTGATCCACTGCTCACTGGTGGGAAGACACAGCCCCAGAGCAACCCCTGAGAAGTGGCAGCAAGGGAGTGATGCACAGAGCTAAAAAAAACAACATATACCTGTCTGAATTGTAAACACTGTCAATAGAGTCAGGAGGGAAAAGGGGTTATCTTCTCACAGGAACTCCAGCATGAGTAACTCTGACATGTGGTTCAGCTTCTAAAAAATGTTAGTCCATTGGAGGTGTGAGTTTCATGGTAGCAGCAGTGATGCAAGTGATAAGTTTAAAGCTTGTGTGGCCAGTACTCCAGGGATCTCACTGCAGCAGAAAAATCCCTGCGTCCAATTCTTGGTGGGATGCTTAGCTCCCACAAACACGTAAAAATAAGCTGCAATCTAGGCAAATGCATTGTGGCCAAAGGGATGACACACATATTTTGAATTATACAGGTGCTTACAGAATTTGTGAAACCAGGGACTGTTGTTTGCTTTCACCTCCAGCACTTTGCATAATTTGATTTTCTGTATATAATGTGAAATCAGAAACAACCAATAAGGTCAAGCCTGCTACATACTCAAGAATCACACATCTACTACATGCTTTCCAGGAATTCACTCATAAAGTTTCTGCATATATGACCTTGTTAGCCAGGATTTATGTTCTCTAGGATCATGGTGCACCACAAATGTGGAAGAGGGAGTTCATAAGGTCTTCAAATGCCCTAGAGCTCACCGATCTAAATGGTCCAAGACTCTGTTTGAAACTGTGAAAGAGAGCAATAACAACAGAGCAACAGTGCAGCTTTACTCATTCTCATTATATTCACCTCCCCTCATAAAGAGTAAAAGGAAAAAGGAAACGTTACCTGAAAGTCTGGTACTTTCAAGCATATATTTACATCACACAAGTGCCATACAATCATCAGCATTAACTGCCTTAAGAGTCAAATAATGTGGGAGGAAACCTTGGTGAACAGTAAGTAATGTTTGCAGTTAGGTTTGTTGGTAGGCATAAGCAAGTCCAGTCATAACTGACCATCTGATGGCTCACGGTAGATCTTGCTCCCGCTCCAGAGCGGTGGTAGGACAATGCTGGTAGGGTAATGCTCAAGGGCCAGATTCACATCCCGTATGGCTTCAGTGTTTGGTGAAAAGAAGAGTTGAGGAAGACTTTTTCTTGGAAATGGAAGCACCAGTCAGTGCATTCATGCATTCTGCTGTTCATAAACATTCTCTTCTGCCCTGCTCTATTTGTTTCTCCAAAGTGATCAGTCTCTGTCTTGCTACAGGGTGCATCCATTGTTGACTGGAATGTCAGACCCGCTCATGGGAGGCTGCCCCATCATGTGAGCTGTCCATACACCTAGCACAGCACCAGCAGTGCCATCGAAAATTATTTTACCCTTCCGGGGATGATGATGCCAACTCTGATATCTCCCACCAACCTCTGTGAGTGGTATTATTCTCCTTGCAGCCCAATGAAACTTCTGCCTTGGCCCAAACAGGCCCAACATTCAGACTTCCAGGGCTTTGACTTCTTTGAATGATGGGTTCTGTCCAGCATCAGGCAATACCAGCTTTTGGTCCTTGGCTCCTGTGCTTAAAGGAGACAGTCCAGACATGTTGTCCAGCTGCCTGCCCAGGAGGGTGATGGAGGCGGAGTGATGCACATTTTGGGGCTGGCTTGACTCTGGAAGCAAGGCCACAGCTGCCCTTCTTAAAGCAAACACCACAGCTTGTGACCAAAGACAGCCTTGTGCTCCAAGAGCAGGACCCAGCCATGAAATCCCATGAAGCATATTAATGTTCACAGCAACTGGAGGGGAAAGAACAATTATTCATGCAAATAAATTTTAGTAGTTTTTCTTTTCTTCCACGTGGCCTCCAAAAGAGATCTCCCTTCCCTCCCTCACAGCAGTGGTAATTCTCCCATATGGCTGAACCCAAGGCAATGCAGTTGGGTCGCAGGTTTATCCGCAATGAGTATTTCAGCACAGCAAGGCAGAGGGGGATCTTCTTGCTGACAGCAGTTGCAGTGACTGCATTTTATCTAGTTTCAATCTATGGATCTTAATATAGATCTTTGTTACACAAGATTGAATACTGTTCCTGTGAAAGCACTGCCTTTTGGAACAACATTGCAATGAGTTTATTATAAGAGCACTCATCAAATTGGGAAGGAGGAGAATGGGGGGGAAGTTCTTATTATAGGAACTGAAAATGGATTCATGATATTTAGCATAGAACAGTTTTATAGGCACCCTCAGACTTAAAAGAAAAAAAAAAGAAATAAAAGTAAAGAATCAGACTGTAATGAAAAAATACGAATTTTTATGTGATGTGTGTCAGTTCACTGTGGCCCATAAAGATAGCTCAGTGTAAACCCCACCATATGAACTTATAAAACAGCTCTTACAAGCTTATCTAACTCTATATAGCATGGATCAAAAGTAACTAAATAGTTTACTGAAGTAATGTGAAGCAGATATAAAGAGGGTATTCTGGCTCCATTTTTGCATCGGCAGGGGCACTTGGTGTGAGGTTGAGGAACAAAACCTGTTCATTGTTTCTGCAAAAGTCTCCTGATATTAGCACAGTCTAAATGCCATTAATGTTAGTACCACTGGATGTTTTACATTGACTTGATTTTTGCTGTTCCTTCCCCAGTTTCAGAATTATTTACCTTAACTTTTGTTCTGGTGTCATACGCAGAGGCTGTACTGGGGAGACAGTGGGCCAAGGACCAGAAATGGGAGCTCTCCTCAGCTGTTAATTCCTGTCCCCACTAGATGGCCTGTATCTCTAGCCATGAGCTGAGGAGAGGAAGATTTTTTTCCTGCACGTATTTCTGCTTTTGCAGAACGATCCCATGCCGGCAGGCTGGCTCTGCAGGCTGTCAGCCTGGCGTGGGGAAACCTACTCCCTGATGCCCTACCACTGGCGGCATCTGGCTGTGGAAAGTCCATCCTCTGTATCTAGGGATAGAGGGACTGCTTCTGAGCTCTACTGTATGTGTCAATTCACTTACAACTATCAACTGGAGAACCCCTGCCAGTTCTGATCGTTTTTACAGAAAAATGTATTTGGAAACTCGTATTCTGAATTTAAAGGTGACTCTTCTGTTTTTACAGCATGCAGCTATTTCACCCACATGTTAATATGCCTCCAGCTGTTGCACAGAAACGTTTCTGCAGTGCTAAGCAGGTCTGACACTGGCAACAGAAAGCAAGGTGCACCCTCTCATATAAATTTATATATCTACATACATACACTCTTAGGTACCTAACTCCTCCCTCACACTGAAGAGGAAAAAGCTAAATCACCACCACACCCCCCCCCCAAAAAAAAAAGAAATAAAAAATAAAATCTCGAGATACATTAGTCTGTGAATATAAAAATAAGATATTTAAGTTCCTCTTTGTGCCACAGTCAGTACAGGCAAAAACCAGCCCATTGTAAACATATTTAATTACAGTTACAGAGCAGGAAGGAGGCATATTTCAGACCAAAAGAAATATGTAATCTATTCAGCAGTGAGAACCTCTGATATAAAAATGGGAACAAACCAGCATGGCAGAAAAAACATTTGTTTTAGTTCATGGAACTCAGATCCAGGTAAATCAGAAAACCTCACATTCCCACCCCAAACCCAGAGACTTCATGCTAAGAAAAGAATCAGATACACAATGAGGAAAAAACTCTTCTGTTATAGATTTTATGACATGATCATCTCCTTGCATACATTTGCACCACTCTTGACTATATGTCAAAATTACATAGCCTAAGGAATCCATGTCCTTATGGTGGAGGCATAAAATATACATACATATTATTAAAGTTGCATTAGTTTTGTTGAATCTGCAGCACAAGACCTTGGAGGCATTGTTGCCTTGAAAAGCAAACACCAGTTTTGGTAGTTAAGGAGCATAAATGCTAATTCCTTCTCTGATATTCACCTAGCTCGAAACTTCAGCTGTGTCACCTATGCTGCGGTTTCCTTACTTGTGAACTATGAGGGAAATAGTGGAGTGTTTGCCTTGCAGGGGTATCTTGAACTGTTAATGGGTGAACTCTGCTTTGAATGCATAGGGTGCTGTTGCTTAATGGCTCTGCATTTTTACTTTTTTTTTCTGTTTCAAGATGTCACTTTTTAGTGATCCATCTGGTTTTCCCTTGGCCACCCTTGTGACAGGCTGTGAAGCTGTTCCCAGAGGAGAGAAGGGAATATCGAATGGCAGAGCCCAGGTGCAGGGCACGCTGCCTTTCAGAGGGACGCTGCAGCTGCCCATGTAGAACAGCCCAGTGGTGCACGGAGCCCGGAGCATATTGCCTGCAGTGGCCCCTGCAGTGTGCTTCAGAGGAAACTGTAGACATTCACCCGTAATTCAACCTGTCAGGTGGTCAATATTGGACTACAGGACAAGCTATGCATTCCTGACTTCCTCTGTCACTCCTGCCAAGAAAGAGGATTAATGACCCCTGTAAGGACCAGAATAAATATGGTACTAACAAATATTAATCTTCCTCTTTTGTGTACTATCCAGACTTTTGCCTTAGCACAGGTCAAGTCTGCTTCTGAAACTTACCAGAGGTCCTAGCTAAAAGCACCAAAATCCTCATGTCAGGCTGCACTGTCAATATAACTTGCTCCTATCTCCCCTCAGTGCTTTCCAAAGCTCTGTTTGCCCCTTTTCTTGGAGTGGTTAATATGCCAATGCTTTGCCTGTCTCACATACCCTGACAGGCCCAGCATTACTATACTTCATGAGCCTCAAAGAAGATGTACAACCATCTTCAGCCACCACACATCCATAGCAATTTACCCTGACCATTGTTATAGGGTGTCCATCTCTCAATCTACTGAAGACATGAACATCTCAGGTTCATCCAAAACAGGCAGCCATAAGGTTGATATGTCCAGCCATGTAGTCTATGGAAAGGCTTGAGATCCTTGGGTCTTAGGAATAAAAGGTTGTACTAATTTGATAAGCAACAAAATAGAGTGTGTAACACGTGAGGAGTCTCCAGTTGACCAGAGCATGGGGAGCCTGAACAAAAGGTATAACCTTGGTGGAACTGGCGTAGCACTGCAGCCTTTCTCCCTCACCAACACATATGGCAGAGATCTCTTTTCTTCTTCAGCAATTAGTGAAGCCTCAGTATAAAAAGCAGTTAGTATAATACAGCTGCAGTACTGATGTCAGGTGTTCATAACCCAGAGCACAGAGAAAGAAAGCAAGAGTACCTTGCATATGAACAATAGCAGGTCTTCACAAAGTTATATGACCAGACACTTGGTGGATTAACAATTTCAGCAGCTGCTCCCACCAAACTGACTCTCCTGAGGGAAAGTACAAAAGAAAAGTTGTTTGTTTGCTTGTTTCCTAGGAGAGACACCCTCTGTAATTGAGTCTTTAGTATCAAATAATGCATTGAACTATAACTATAATATTGATTTTTACAATGTCTTCTACACAGCAAGCAGTCGTTTTAGCCACCAGAGTTTGGTTACTGGAGAAATGCAGTCCAAGGTAATACAGATGTATGCATCAGGGTGAATGACTGACACAACTGATTTCCACATTCTCATCATACTAGGCTGTTGGAAATTGATATACTCATGCATTAGGAATTGAGGTGCATACAAGCACTTGGAGGAGAAGCAAATTTCATTTTTGATCTTTCTGAGATCACCAGAAGGTCAACTTTTTTGTTAAGTCTGGTCTCGAACATTGACATTCCCTTTAAGCTGAGATTTTGAAATTCATTCTGGTCCTCTGCTTATGGAAATAAAACCACATATACTTCAAAGTTTAGCATTTCTGTCACAAAAAGTTCATCACTCTAATGTTTTATCTATTTCATTTTCCATCTATGGGACATGTAGGACGTGAAACTTCTAATTTGGAGAAATAAAGGCCATTTGAAGTCACTAGTTCAGTTTTTAAGCTTTAGACAAGACAACTCTCAAAGGGGAGCATGCACATTGTAGACATTGATGCTGATTGTCACTGTGAGCTAACAGGTCAGCTGTGGTCAATTAATAAAACCTCAAGGTCTGTACAAAGGGAATCCTCATTCTGGATAAAACTGAACACACATACTCGGGAGTTTCCACATCAAATAACAGTTTGACAATTATGTTACTATTTCATATTGTGTTCCTTCTTATTAATACTAATTCACCAGCATGCTAGGATCTAGAACCTGGAAATTATTTATCTGTCTAGTGAAGAGTAAAATAACAGGAAGAAAAGTGTCTTAAAGCACTGTGGAAGGTGCTTCAGGTGTCATGTTTCCATAGAAATTTCAATTTGCTGAATATCATACTGTTGACACCTCTTTCTCTCTGAAAAGCACACCACAATCTTTTCCAGTCCTTCTAAGAAAAGTTTCCACATTCAGAAACAAGAATCCCATGGAGTTTGTGAGAAATTTTTCTACTTTCCAGAACAGGTGCTCAGAGCCTGTGGCGGGCAGTTATGAGTCTGTACTTAGACATAAGTACTTATGTTTCTACTCTAGTTAAGTATCATCCTAAGTAAACCTGTGATGAGCCAGTCAGAGCTGATGAAAAGTCAATGCATGCTGAGAATTCTGAGGAAGAGTGCAGTGATTGTGAAAGCAGTTTAGGTCAATTATTATGAAATTCTGCAACCAAAAGAAAATACAGATAATCTATATAAATCTTTAAAGCCCTCGCAGGATTAAATTTAAAATGATTTATTATCAGGCTAATGTGTTCCTCTCAAAGAAGAGAACATACTGCTTCTGAGCAAGAGCTGTAAGCAAGCCTCAAAACATTTCTTTCCAGCCAGTCACAATGGAGTGGGTCACTAACCAAAGCTTTTCTTCCCCTTCCTCAAGTATTCACCTAACAAAGGCTATTTCCAGGACAGAGAAACTGAAAGGCCAGAGGAATCTTAACTTCTAACGTCTCCAATGTTCTGTAAGTGCTCAGGCAGAATAAAAATCTCATAGACTTGTCTAAACCCCTACAAGAAACTGATTCCTCATTCAAAAGACTGAGACACTTTGAAATATAGCTCAGGCAAACTTCCTCAGCACACCTTGACAGAAAGTTTTCACTTCTCTCTTATCTACCACATTCATTCTGAGCAGGAGCTGGATTGACGTGTGTTGGAAAAACAGCAGGTGTTGTAGAAAAACCTGGGATGATGAAGATCCTCTGCATCAGGAACTATGAAATACTTTTGTGGGCATTCTCTGAAGGCTTCCTAAAATATTTCCTCACAATAAAGATCAAAGGATTGTGCATTTGCTGTTGCAACAGCTACTCCATGAAAGATAACATAATGCCTGGCTTTCCTCTAAATGCTACGTGTCTATCCTTTGACTGGAAGCTTCTCTGATCAGAGAGTGCTTGGCACATTTCTAAACATGTACTTGTGGTTAAGTCATTGTAGTCAGAAAGACTTTAGGTACAGACAGATTGCTTGCCTCCTTGAAGGAAACACTGTCTTTCTTGTGTCCAATATCTGCAAATGAAACAAGAGCCCCAGATGCCACCCTTTGTCATCAGTCTGCTGGAAATTTTACATACAGGGTCTACACAATGGAAAGGCAGCAACATATTCCACCCTGGAGCTCTGAGTAAATTCCCATTCCCTTCTCTGTTTCCAACCATGAGTAGACATGAAGCCATTTGGATGTGGAGAAGACATCCATGTCTGAGTTATGGGAGATGAATCCTTATGAGTTCCTTGACATCTGTGGGCAGCGTAAGTCCAGCAATCCCCGGGAGTAACCAAGAGCCCCACAACAATTTTTACCACCTTAGCAACCCTCTGTGACCAAAACCCTCCGTTCCCTAAAACCCTCTAAACATAGAAACAAAAGCCAAACTCTACAAGAAAGGAAGAAAAGGAAGGAGGCTCAGGGGATGAGTTCAGAAGACAATCCTCCACACACACCCTCCCATGGCTACGTTAGCACAGCATACAATCACAGGGGAACTCTACTCCTTGTCTTTGGAGGTGCAAAGGCATAGTCTGACCAAATGACAGAATCACAAAATTACAAAATAGCCCAGGTTGGAAGGGATCTCCAAAGATCACCTGGTCCAACCTTTCAAGGGAAAGGGAGCCTAGATAAGATTATCTAGCACCCCGTATACTACCACACCTTGAAAACCTCCAGCACTGGGGATTCTACCAAATTCCTGTAGAGGTTATTCTTCTTAAATGTTTATGTTCCCTAGAAGCTGCAAGGTTCTGAGGCAAATCAACACAAAAAGAGCCATCCTCCTGCCTATTGGAGCAAAGATTTTGACAAGACAGCAGTTGTAAGCAGCTACTCACAGGAAAATGGTAACAACTGATCTGTGACCAAGCCAGGCTGCGTAACCTGGCCTTGCAGGACAGTGAAGCATGTTAATATGGCACACTCAGATGTGTGCCTTTTCAGCCCCTTGTGAGTGCTGAGTGTAACAGAGGATATTTTCAACAACAAAAAAAAACAAGGAAAAAAACCCCAAAAAACCCAAAGAAACAAACAAAAAAAAACCCCAAACAAAACAGCAACAACAAAATTCAGTTTCTTCCAGAAGAAGCAGTATTAACATGAAGAAAAGGTGATGACTAATGCTGGGCAAATTAATTTTGTTACAAAATTTGTTTCATGAAAAGCCTCAAATGAACCTGTTTAGTTTATTTCCAGAAAGCAGTGCTCTTTGTTGATGACTGATTTTTACTGATGGCATTCTTAGAACCCCTCCAAATGATCAGTTTGGGGATTGTCAGTGTGGTTATTTGCAGGTGATGAAGAAAGGAAGTATATAAAAATATTATTTGACATTTCATTAGTAATGTTAGAGATGGCTGTGCACAGAGCAGAGGCAATGAATATTGCACCTGCTGGAGTGCAAACAATAAAGGCAAATGCGTAGTCTGCTCTGACCTCTAGCCTTCATTACCCAGAACAATATGCCATTCCCTGGATCTGAAATCAAACTATGCTTGTGATAGCAGCAACCAGTGGCTGGATTTACATCCACCCAGCTGGAGCTAAATTGCTATGATTCAGCTACCTCCTTCCTTTCTGTCTTGAACATAACCTGTCTTCTAGCTAGACTGCTGCCTTTCCAGTTGGGAATATGCCACTGTTTTAAAGAAAAAGAACTGTGTGGGTGGAAAGAAATGTTTGGAGGATGTATGCTCAGCCATTTAGACTTTTTTTTTCCCTAATAAAGGGTACAAAAAAGATGCCAGAATCCAAAGCACAAACCCAAGTGTGCAACTGCATCTTTGAGACTCTTTCTTGATCATTTAGATAACCCAATCAAAAAGGCAGAACACAAGGTATGAATTTCCAGAGTAACTCCAAGCAATCACTGGTGACTAGTCCAAACATTTTAATAGTAACAAAGATTAACATTAAAGTGATATTCCTCTGTAAAGATTGTAGCAATTCATGAAGTTTACAGTGGTACAAATAAGATCAGACTTTGGCCCTGATGAACCTACAATCAATCAGTGAGCTACCCTGTGAACAAAAAGCCATTTCCTTGTACTTGGTACTTGAAGACATTATAAGAAAATGATATTTTGTATAAAACATAGTGCACAGGCTTGTGCCACTGCAGCTTGAAGGAAAGCTTGCATTCACTCACAACCTATTAATAATAAGAACCTTATTTTAATCCTGGTCATTTATTTTTTACTGAAAAACAGAGCATCTAGAAAACACTGTGTTGGCTTTCCATCTGGTGAAGGTGACAAAAAATGATATGCCAGCTTCAGACTTGCACGAAATATCCACATTTGGCTGTAACAGGACCAGTGGTCAGTTTCAGTGAGAACTGCACCAGGACAAGCTGGCATTTGGAGGTCACTAACAGTCAACCTCCCAACATCTTCTGCCTGAGAGAGTTAACCTCAGCCAAGTAACACAATCCCCCTGCCCCTCTCAAGCTCTTGTTCCAGTCCACACATCACCAGAGCCAGATGCATCATGATGCAAAGTCTGAAGTCTTTCATGATATGGCCGAGTCATTGTAGTGGATCTGAGCTTACCTTGACTAAGGAAAATCGCTTTATGTATGTGTAAATCTATATAGAGAGATACATAACAAAAATACATTTAACTATGTATAAATGTACATAAGGATAGATACACACATAAAGATATAAAATATATAGAAATATTATGTATCTGTATTTACAGATGGGCTACAAAATATATTTTGTGTCCAGCAATTCCTGTCTCCCTTTGGACATCTGGCCAGTCTCTACTGGCCTCTGCTTGCTGTATTAGCTCTGTTTCTCCTCCTCTTCAGGCCACCTCCCTCCAAAGGACAAATTACTTACAATGCTTTGTGTCTGAATTAATTGTTTCCAGTGTGGATGGAAATAAATTCTCTTGTTGACTTGGCTGCTGACATGCACACACACCTTTTCAGAAAACAATTCAGTGACAGCCAGGGATCTTTGGTTAATGTATGGCCTGATGGCAATGGTGAGAAAACTAAACAGGTCCTTATGGGAAGCTAGTGATGCTGGTGGAAACACTACCTAGGTCCTGCACAAATAGCATAGCTCTTCCTAGAGACTTGGGAGATGCACAAAGCATTAGGCACAAGCTTTTCTGCCTCACCATGGGTTCAGATCCAAAGTTATTCTATTGGTACCCTGCTTTCAGCTTAACCTTGCTCTCTAATTCAGAGGAGTATTACAGGTAGTGAGGAACAGAGCTATCAGTAGTTACTAGAAGGCTGCATCTTAAGGTACCTGCTATTATAGCATTTGTGGCATTCATTAGGTGGGTGGGCTATAAAAGAAAATTCACTCAGGTAGAAAGTGGAGTTAAATCACTGTCCCAGTAGGCAGGTACCACAGAGCTCCAAGATGTACCAGCAACTGTCCCACCCTTCTTCCAGCCTCTCCCCTGTATGACAAATGGTCAGTGAGAGAAGTTCAGTTGATACAAACAATGTTTTTATGGTACATAAAACATATCTGTGAAAAAAAAGTGCTCAGCTCTACTTATGCATCTCAGAGACTTTGATGAACATATTGATGTGACCCAACAGAAACCCCAAGAAGTTTCCATTATAAAACATACACAGAAAATTTTAAAAGTAAATAAAGAAAAAGAAGCCTTTCCTATAGCATAATAATTTATTGTTTACTTTTAGAGTGCAAAGGGCATGTGGGGCATTTGGCTCTGTTGATACTCAGTGGAAGTCAGCACTTCTGTGTCTTTTGAAAACTTCCTTCATAATTTCTAAGAGCCTAGACAGTGAGAAAGGAAGAGGAAGTGTCACAGTATCTGGATAAGTAAACTAAACAGTCCATCTTACTCTGGCATCTGTGCAGAAATTAGTCTGAGAAGGCTAGTTTCTGATCCCTTGTGAATCACATCTTCACTTTACAAGGCAGTTACAGAGACAGTTCCTTGTCTTACATATCACTTACAAGTCACAGCATCTGAAGTATGGAACTAATCCTTCGAATGACCTACTCAAATATGGAGCCAGGAATTTGCAATTACTTCTCAAAAGAGGGAAAGTCCAATTAAAAGAAAATATTTCTTTTACACAGAAGAAGCCAAGAACCATAGGTTCAGGACATACTGTTGATCAAAATACGGTCAATATAGCAAGTACTGAGTCTGAGGACAGCACAAAGGCACATGTTTAAAAGCAAGAGTGCACCCTTCCCTGCTACGTTCACAAAGGCCAAATGTCCAGCACCTTTCAAGAGCTTCTTTGAACCATGGTGTTTGGATCTGGGCTAAGAGAGAAACAAATTCCTGTCTCCAGTGAGCTTTGCAACCTGCCCTCAGCTATATAAATCTCAAGGCACCTCAGCAAATTACAGTTTCAGGAGCAAAATATTGGAGGAAGTAGTTTTAGAAAAAACATTCCCATCACTTCTGCCACATAGATGTTTATGATCTTGTCTATGACTGCAGGGTCAATACTTCCACCTAGAGGTGGTTTTCCATAAGAATGTCAAATTTATGTTGATGCTTTTTGTAGAGCCATCCTGCAGAAATGAATGGGCTGGAAGCTGGGGAAAGCTCATGCCTGCAGCCAATTATTCCTGTTTGGCAAGACTCCTTCCTTCTGCTTTTAAGTTGTGGCGTATCATTTTCCTGTGATTCACTCACACTTCAGTGTTAAACCAATGTACAGACCCAGTGCAAACCTTAGACACAGTCAGAATGCTCCAGTGGGTTACCCAGTGAACCCAGTTGGTGCTTCAGAAGAGCTAAAACTCTGACCTGTTTACTTTTGAAACCAAACCTTGTCTTTCCTGGCTTACGGGAGGGCTAGAGACAAAGTAAAGGGAGCTTTCTCACCTTCACACTGAGGATGACTCCTGAAGTCTCTACCTGAAGGGGATGAAATCCTCCCTCCAGCTCAGCAGAAGACATCTGCAAAACTTCATCTTTAAAACACACTTTAAAAGTGTTGCATAGGGCCCTCTAATACAGAGGTGAATTTTACAGAGCAGCAGCCCATTGATTCCTTCAGCACACACATGTACCCTGGTATAAGTTTAAGCATACTCAGATACAGTTGCTCTGATTGCTGACAGCAGAAGACCTAGAATGGTTCACATTTATTTTGTAACTGTGACTCAGTAGAGAGGCAAGTGGTGATTGTATTTGTTTTAGCAATATCAGATTTTTGTCATCTTAAAACTTTTTTACTTATCATATTATTCTGAATTGTGAGACCTCTCAACAATTACACTGTTCTTGGAATACTGGGAAAGTTTAGTCTGTCAAAACCAAGCATTCTGCCTTACAGACTATGAATGAGATCCTGATCACATTGAAATTAGTTCTACAATTAAATTTCACTTCAGGGAAGCAAAGAAATTATTATGAATCATAATTATTCAGAAACTGTGTGTAATACCTTCACAAGGGCTTTCTACAGAGCTTTGTGTCTGGATTTTGCAGAATTTAACTGAATGTAGGGTTTCTGAGAAATCTTGATAGAAAACATCCTGATTTGATGTCTCCATGTTTAAATTGTCACTCCTTTTTTATCTGAATGCATTTTATGGGACAAGTTGTGTTCCTGAAACTCTGTTTGCTTAAAATAAAACATCTTGTTGGGTCTTTGAGTCTGGGAGGGGTTGTTGTTTTTGTTTGGTTGGAGGTTTTTTTCAGAAATGTTGATCAGCTTTCAGCTTTGTGCTGAGAGGTTAGGAAAGATGCAGCATGAGAATCTGAGCCCTACTCATGCCTGGCCCAGCAGAGCTGCCTTCCCCTTCCAGCCCCTGGAGAAGTGCGGTTTTGGCCTGGCCCATCTGACCAGAGGGGACAGCTGCGGTGGCCAGAGGGGGAGCAGCTCCGCAGAGCCACCCACCATCTGACACCCCACTGCCGGCCAAGGAGCATCATCACCCTGGGGCTCACAGAAGAATCCCCTCAGTCTGGAAAGATCATTGAATCTTGGGAGGTTTGGGGTCAGAAAAGACATTTAAAGATCATCTAGTCCAACAAGGACATGTTTAAGTAGATCAGGTTGCTCAGAGCCTCATCCAACCTGACCTTGAAGGTTTCCAGGGATAGAGTTTCTACTACCTCTCTGGGCAACCTGTTAGATGGGGCTAAAAGTCTTGCTTTTTCTTCCTGTTTACTGAAGGAACAGACATTTAGAACACAGCTGCTTAGCAGCCTGACATCTCAGTTGCAAAATGGGAGCAATGTACTGCTCCTACCTTACAGAAAACCCATGAGGATGCACTAGGGCTGTTAAAGTTTGACTGAGGTCTGAAACTCACTGACATCCAGCTTCCAGATATGCCTTGCATGTTCCCTTCCTGAGCCCTATGCATCTTCTGACAGGAGAAAAAGATGCCATACAGGACCATGGGTCTTACATTTTTTATGGGCTTCACCTAAAAAAAAATAAACTCTTTTCCTTTTTATTACTATTATTTTATAGTTTAGAAAAAGAGACTGCAGGTGATATGTGTGAAAGCCTTGTCGGCACCATTTGCTCAGTTATGATGTCTCAGTAACTGTTGTGGTTAAAGTAAAGCAGCTCATTATGGACCTTCAGCTTGACTTAATGGTATTAAAGCTGATTCCTTATAGGAAAAGGAAAGAACTGTATCAATGAAACTTTTTCTTTATTGTCACACCTTCTCTGTTACCACTACAACCACACCAGAATCTACTTTCTGAGGCAGTACTTGGATGCCAGTTGTATAGTACAAAATCATGGTGAAGCTGTCCATGAAGAAACCTTTTTTGTATCTAAAGAGACTATTCAAACCTGTCCATTAAAACATCAGACAATGTCCAGCTTTTTCGTCTCAGCAGTCAATGGGGCTTTTTCAGTGGTAGCAGAAGTCTTTCTGCTCTGCCCTTGTTACCCTTTTGCTGCAAGATGTTGCCACTATGGTAGTGAAGCTGTTCACCCTACCCAAAGTCAACATGGTGCACCTCAAAGCCACTGCTAGAAGGTGGCTGAAGGCCTGACATGCTCAGGCAGCCTTTAACTGGTTGACAGTTACATTGATTGAGCATCACAGTACCAGGCAAAATCTAAAGCAGTCTCACTGCCTTGGCAAGTTAACCTGACATCACTGACCTCAACAATAGAGACTAAAGCTCTCCATGTTAATTCCAGATAAAATCCAGGGAAAAATCCATAAAAACTCTTAAGCATATCTGATACTACCCTTTAAACCTGCTGATGATTTGTCCCTCCTCACCCATCAGACCTTGCCCCAAACCAGTAAGAACATCGAACACCAGTGGCTATGGTAGGGGACCACGCTGTTCCACGCACTGAACGCTAAGGAGTACCATGACCAGGGGAAACAGGCCTACAGACAACAAGGGTTAATCTAAGTACAACACAGAAACAAGTAAGGTTGATATCAAAGAAATTAAGCACTTATGTTGCTCTCTCCACAAGGCCTGTACTATGACAGCTGAAGAGCCAAAATTTGCAGAGATGGAGACACCACTCAGGGCTTAAATTTCTATGGTGGGGAGGAGGGACATTCTTACTCAAAACCTCTGACTGTGTAATCCATCTCCAGAAGTAAAGCATGACTACATGGGAAAAAAGTTGATTTATTTAATATAATAAAATTTTGGAGATTTAGTATTATTTTATGCACAAAGTAAATAGTTAACCAGCTAGGCCCACATGGTATGTTTGATAGTAGGAAGGGTGTGAATGAGGAAGATTAAGGGTTGTAGAAACACAGTTATGCAACTATTCAGCTGATTTGTATGAATGTCCTGGTGGTTAAACCAATGTTTCTTCCTTTTTTTTCTTTCTTTTTTAAGAAAACATGTTGGATGCAATCCTGATCTCTTTGAGATGAATGGAAAAGAACATTGACTCACTTCGTGTAGGCACAGTGGAAGAAAGTGGTGGGGATTTTTTCAGAGGAAACTTAAATAACAGGCTGGGTGGACCAGTGTAGTGAAAGACGACCAAGACTGACATGCAAAAGTGGTTGGCGGTGTTGTGATTCTTGTTAGAAAAAGATAGTAGGGCAGAAAAAAGATTGTAGGTGGCTTGCTACTTCATTGGGGAGTGGGGGATGGCAGGGTGACACCAGCCACTTTGGAAAGCTGAGCAAATAGGACAGTGTTCTCGAGTAGTCACGGTGCTGAGCTGGGAATATAGGGAGTTGTGTTTTAGTCCCACTTTTAATGGCAATTAAAGGTTCATGCCAGCCAAACCATGTTGCCTGTGCTACCTTCTCCAAGCCCCGTCTCCATGGATGTCCTTCAGGATCATCCTGCAGGGCAACAAAACTTCTCTGACTCCATGTTTCTCAAAGTATAGTTTAGAGAGCCCTAAATTGTTTTAGACCCACTCTTTCTCTGACTTGCAATCATACAGGTGAGCTCATGTCTGCTGGACCATGCCATATGGCAGCAGGCCAGTGGTCACCCCAAGCTGAGATGCTCAGTGGTGAGGCTCTATCCACAGCAGTGTGCACCATGCATACAGGCATCCTGGCAGTGTTGACATGGAGAAGTCTTCAACAACTGTCTGGTGCAAGGCTTTGTGCTCACAATTTTGGCAAAGTCATCTGATGTATTAAGTGTCCAGTCCTCATATCCTCCAGTTGTCACACAAACAGTAAATAATGAGTAGAAATGGCAGGCATTCACCATGACTAAATCTTATCCAGACCATAAAACTTGAACAGAAACAACAAAGAAATGTTCTGCTGAGTGATTACAACTGGAAATATTTCAGGCATTTAGTAGTGTGAAGTAACATCAATTAAAAAAGAAAACGCACTCGGGAGCCTAAAAATAAATAAATATTTGTTTGAAAATTGATAATTGAATAAATTACTTTCACAGTCTCTTCAAAAGAGATTGAATATTTACTGATTAAGCCAGAGACTCATGACTTGGTGAACCACAGGTAAGGCTGCTTAGCAGGTGATGTGCTGCAGGCAGTTTATACTTTATTCTTAGCCCTGGTTTCAGGGCATGACGCTGCCTGCAAGACATTGCCTGAGAACCACTTCTTTGCACCAACACTCTCCAATCTTTTGACTGCAACACACCATGTGTAGCTCCTTCATCAAATAAGCAGAAATTTCTATCTTGTATGCCTGATCCCATGCTTTCCCAACAATTGAGGAGCATGTCATACAGCCCCATCAAACAGCTTGACACACCTCCACAGTCACACATGAACAAGGGGACACCTCAGTTTTGGTGACTTAACATATGTGCACCTTCGTTGTGCAGTCAGCATCAGCTCCCTAGGAAAAAGGATAGCAGGAAGCAAGCCAAGAGATGCCAAACCTCTGAGCCAGGAACATTGTTTGCTCCTTCTGCATGTTTGACAGGCTTCAGGAAAAACAAGGAGCAAGCAGTGCACTGGATTAAATCATGTGACAGGGCTGAACTCTGCCTACTGGAAATTATTGCATTTTTTACAATACATACTGCGGCACTTTATTAGTATCTTATACTGGATTAATGCATTTTGCAAGGCTACAATAATAGTAGCAAATCTGTTTTGTTGGGGTTTTTTTATCACCACACAAAAAACCCAACACTATCCACACCTGAATGACACCATCACAGTCTTGCTAGCTTAAATACATTAACACCAGAGACCTCTTTCACTGGGTTGGTCAAGAATAACATTTCTTCAACTTTAGCATAGAGTAGGGTATGCTCAATTTATTCAGGTTCTAGCAAGTCATCTTCACAGAAAAAGTAGTTTTTTGTCATCACAACTCAGAGAAATGTAATTCCATTACCATAAAAGATAGGCTGGCCTGTGTATTAGCAATTACTGCGGTGATGAAATCTACACTTCAATATGAATTAAGATATTATGTTCATTCTAAAAATATTTAAATAAGATTGAGGAAAAGATCTTTAGCAATTTTAGAGCATTTTAGCTCTGTTGATTTCAGTGGATCTATGTTAATTTAGATGAAATGTAGGTCCAGCCCTGCATTTCCAGTGCATCCTTCTAAGACAGAGAGTACAAAAAAAGTATAGAAAATACAAGCAGCCATTACACTGTAGGTCTAGTCCCCCAAACAGAGTATTACTCAAGATTACACAGACATGAAACAGAAAGCAAAATCCTGATCCTATTTCTAACAGTATATGTTCTTTTATTGGGATAGCTTTTTCTTTTCCCAGTTTGGGTAAGGCACAGGTGTATAGGTTCTAGATTATATCTTTAAGTCTCCCTCTGATTCAACATCTTACAGTGCTTATCAGTTACTGATTTAACAGGGGCAGAAGTCATTTAGTATTTGATGCCTTAACTATAAGAAATAATTATCTTAATAGAAGATTCTGAGCAACACAAAGCAAATTATTATTTCCAGGAACTTTTAACTAAAGAAAAATACATCCTTGAAAAAACAGTAATCTAATTCTTGGTGGTAAAACCCTGTAACTCAGCTGTTTCTTTCACTTTTAATCATTTCTAGCCTTTCTCCTGGAAAAGGTTATGTGAGGTGATCAGAGTCATCATCAAATTACATGAGATGAACTTTCTGATGCTCTTAATTGATAGTATTATGGCGATCGTTCTGTGCCTAGTAAGAGTTTGTGCTGACTTCATGAACTAGGGTACTGAAAAATATATTTTAAAAAAAACCAGCTGATAATCCAGTCTGTTTTCTAAGGCTATTCTTCCTCCTTTCCCGAAGAGTCAGACTACATTTTCTGGCTTCCAGCTAGAGATTTCAGAGTGAGAAACAGAGAATGGAGAACTACTGTGGACACCAAACCCCATCTACTGCGATCACAGGCAGCCTCCCAGATGACATCACTGCCTGCTTACCTCACATCCTCTGTATGCCTGCCTTTTGCATCTTACCCATTGGAAATCTTTGATTCATAAATGCTCTAGAAGATGCCCAAATTCTGACAGTGTTCTGTTACAGTTCAGTGGTGAATCAGAGAAAAGACCAGTAAGAAATAGTCTTTCATTAAAGGATACAAAGGATACAGTACCATTTTTTTGCAAGAAGCTTTGTGAAGATGGAAGGTGGTTGCCCTTGCCCATCTTCCTTGACTCCTCACTAGTGACATCTGTAAATCAAAAACACTGATGACAATAAGGTGGTGTTGCCATTTCTCCTTTTTCTCTCCTTGAGAGCAAGAAACACCAGATCTGACTTGCGTTTTCCTAGAGATGTGGCTGGGATGATTTCATGTGTAAATGAGGAAATCTTGGCAGTCTAAATGAAAGTTATAACAGTTAATGCTTAAGAAAGTCAACCAAATGGACTAGTCTCACTGTCAATAAAAACAGATTATCTAACTCAGTAGCTAAATCATGAAGAGAAGAGTACTCTGAGTAAATGGGTCTCATTTAAAATAATGCTCTGGAAATATGAAATTCCTCAAGTGGTTTTGTAGAAAAGAACACACAGTAAACACAACCATCAGTCCAAACAGAAACACAAGTTAAGACTGAGTTAATTATTTTCCGAAAGAAAGTGTATTGTGAATACCTTTACTTCTTGGGGAAAAATGAGTTAAGCCTCCTAAGGTAAGTTAAAGATCCTCTGTACATCTAAGTTACATGGATCTCTGCAGATGGTGTGAAAGCATTTAAAAATCAATTCAGTACTTTGCATTGATGTTTTAAAAACCCTGATGAAGTTATTTTCTAGGAGACAGTAAATTGCAGGACAGTTCTCTAAGAAACAACCCATTTCTTCTTGCAGACTTTGGGCTGTTCAGTGGTGAAATTTAGGGTCATGTAACACACACGTCAACAGCTTTACTCTGGTCTCTCTTATGGAGGTAGATCTCTAGTGTCATCACCCTCAGAGAAGCAGAACCACTTCTGGAGAATAAATGACAGGAGAACCAATGATCAGTCCAAAAGTGGCTATGGGGGATTTACGTGGGGCAAAAACTGTACCTCCACTGACATCAGAACAGTTTACTTCCATCTGGATCTGGGGTGATTTAACTGGCACTGGATCAACTGAAAACACTGTAAGGATTCAGCATAACTGCAAAAATTTGATCCAAAATATAACATTTGGACTTCAGTTAGTTCTTGCCAAAACCACTAGTAACAAGGCAAAAGTATGGTTTCAGGTATGGAGGAATACATGGAGATGGATTAAATCTGGGAGATGCCTGCTTTGTTGTCTTTTGCTAACACTGCTCTTCTGTCTCTTCAATGTGTCCATTACATTCATTTTTATGGTCATACAGTACAAGCTCTAATGCCTTGCTATTTATGGGTTTTTTTCCTAATTTCTGATCAACCAGTTAATGTCTTCAGTTACCTGTCTTAACACCTCCCTTCCCTAAATATGGTTGCTTTTCTTGCCCTCAGATTTTCTCTGTGAAACTCCTTGTATCAGAACAGAGTGTCAGTCTGAACTGACATCCATTTCATCTATCTTCAGAGCCAACTAGACAGGCTTAGATAGGCCAAAGATACTACTTCTTGGCTGGGTTTTATTTACAGTCAGTGGAAGGAATCAGGCACTTGCAGGACATGATTCATATGACCTATTATAGACCTATTTTAAATGGAATGAATCACAGCCTAGAAATGCCTATTTTTCCTTCCATGGACTCCAGGGAAGCCTGGAATTACTTGTTCCACTGTGGATATCTGCAGTCAAGATGCCTATACCATAGATATCTATATAATGTTAGATGGATCCTACCTTTGATTGAAAGCCTTGTCATAACTGCAGCTTAACAGAAACATAACACTTCTTCTTTGGTGTAATCCAACAAAGCCTTTGTATTTGGCTTCAAACTTACTCTTTGGTGTAATCCAACAAAGCCATTGGATTTGGCTGTCTTCGGTATTCATCCCCAAATATGCTTCACTCTTACAAGGGAAGTGACTGTATCTTTAGATACTTTCTATGTATGTGTGAAGTTGCTTCTTACATGTGCTTTTCCTTTTTTCCTGTTTCATTCTTCTTCTTAGCAATGCTGTAATAATAAACATTGAATTGAAAAGAAAGAGCAAAAACAGATCTTCATCTTCTACCAACGATCTGGTAAGTGAGAAGACAGCTGGCTTGGATTTGTATATTAGGCATAATAATAATATAACAGACATAATAATTAGGCATAATGCTGGAGTGCTGGTTTTCTATTTTAAAATACACTTGTTCTTTAATAATTCCTAGTTTCTTGAGAACAAGAGGGCAAGGGTATCCCTGTTTTCCTATGGTTCACCATTTTCAGGATCCTGAACTTCTCATTAGGATGAGGCACATCTCTGGAGTCCTCAGTGCAAGAAAGACATGAACCTGTTGGTGTGAGTCCAGAGGAGGGCCACAAAAATGATCATAGGGATGAAACACCTCTCCTATGAAGAATTGCTGAGACAGTTGAGATTGTTCAATCTGGAGAAAATGAGGCTCCATGGAGACCTTATTGTGGCCTTTCAGTACTTAAAAGCAGCCTACAAGAAAGATGGGGACAGTCTTTTCCACAGAGCCTGTTGCAACACTGTGAGGGGTAATGATTTTAAACTGACAAAGGGTAGATTTAGACTACAGGTAAGGAAGAAACTGGTTTTTTTTTTTACAATGAGGGTGGTGAAACACTGAAACAGGTTGCCCAAAGAGGTGATAGATCCCCTGGAAATATTCCAGATCAGGACGGGTGAGGGTCTGAGCAACCTGATCTAGTTAAAGATGCCCTTGTTCACTGCAGGGGGGTTCAACTAGATGACCCTTAAAGTTCCCTTCTAACCCAAAGTATTCTATGATCATAATGTAGCAAAATTTTCTCTCTAGCCTCATAAAAGTTTGTTGGAGCAGAGTTCAGATAGTCAGAGATAAACATTTTATAGTTCAATACCTGTGTTTTACAATATCTAAACTGCAGTGATGACAAAGCCCAAATAATCTGCAAAGATGATAGGAGGACAGCTCAGCAGCACCATGAGGTGAATAGCCAGTCATACTATTAGAAGCCAGAAGGAACACAAGAAGTAAATCAAATCATCAGCATTGTAACACCAAGGAAATGACCAGAAGAATAAAAAGTAAGGGAGGTCTATTTGTCTGCTTAAATAGGATTTAATCAGAAAAATTCTACAGATTTGCAATGCAAAACTACAGATACTCGATGTAAAAGCTGCCTCTATCTTAACACAGGGCAGTGAGACCCAGAAATTCACCAGAGGCATAGACAGAGATCAAATACCTTCAAGAACAAACTTCTTGGAGAAATTACTATATATTAAATATCCCAAATTTGTAACAAATGAAGCAGAGAGCTCCACAGGCTCTTAGGCCATCCAGAGAAAAAGGAGAGGAAAATATTTGGACAGTGTGCTCAGAATGAATCTGGAGCATCTGTTAAAGCAGCAAGTAGAAAACCGCTACAGAAGACTAAGACTGTGAGGTCCCACATTTGGTGTTTTACTATTTTCTTATCTTCTCTTCTTACCAAATTTTCTGTACATTGACCTGTGTTATTGGCAGTTCTGTTGTGAAGGTCCTTCTCCATGGGTTTTTCTCTCCTCACCGCATGTACTTGAAGGAGTACTGCCAAAAATAAACATTTTTAACACTGCCAATACTAATCATAGGTTAAAATCTCTTAAATAATTAGCACAGGCTAAAACCTGAGTGCAGGCACAGGTATAGTCTCATTCACTCTCATACCTCTACACCTAATCTGTGGTGAGAGAGAGAATCAGGAGTAGAACTCAGAAGGAACAGAAGTTCCTTCCGTGAAAGCATTCAGGTATTCAAGAACTATTTATAAGAGAGCAGAATGAGCTAAAAGGAATTGGACATTTTTGCAAAAACCAGAATTTCTCAGCCGGCATTGCTCCCCAAGCTGTGGTGCAGGAAGGAAATGCACAGGCCATGGAAGCAGGGACAATTGGTCTGGGGAGAGTATAGGGAAATGGTTAGGAAGTGTAGGGATGGGATCAGAAAGGCCAAGGCATAGATGGAGCTGAACTTGGCGAGAAATGCAATAAATAATAAAACAGGGTCCTATAAGTACATTAACCAGAAAAGGAAGGTCAGGGTGACTGATGAACTTGCACTTCCCTGGGAAACAGACACATTAAAACTGCCAAATTTTCTAAACACTATGTCATCAGTTGGGATTTTAGCTCTGTATGCGGCTTACCTTACCATTTATCTTACCTTTTTGCCTATATGTTTAGGGCTGAGCTTGCACTCACTGCAATGGGCCTTGTTTTGTAGGAATGCAAGGCCTATATCACTAAAAATAAAGAGGGCCTGGCGCTACACTGGTGAGCATATTAATCACCAAAATTTGTTTTGGCACACACCTTGCTTTTGGGATGAGGAAAACACAGTGTGAGTTTGACTTCTTTTCACTGCATTACTGAATGACTATGTTTCTTTTTGGTAGGTTTTACTGAAACCAAATTCTTTTCTCCAAGCTGTTTTTGTTTGAAAGTTGGTTTCTTTCTGTTGAAGAAACAGTAAAATGATTAAAAGAAACTCTCAGATCCAGAATAAAATGTTTTGAGTGAGGTCACATTAATTACATTTTTAATATAGTTCTCTTTGAGGTTTTGGTTTTTTGGGGTTTTTTTGAATGACAAATCCAGCAGCAGTCAGCCGTAGAACTCTTCTCCCGCTCCCTTCATGGTACTATAGACCAGTGCAATCAGACCTGCGGCATTTTATACTCACATTTGTTTGAACAAATACAATTAAAGGGCAAAATAATGCTCATACCATTTAAGTAGGAGTCCAGCAGCCAGAGTTTACACAGCTGGCCTCTAGAGGTAGTCTTGCTTTTCCATAGTGTGAACAACGATAAGGTCTATATGGCTGAACCTATGCAGAGGCTGAAACAGATTATCACAGAGTATTTGGGAATTATAACCAACATCAATGTAATTCCTGCTATTTCCTGCACTGAGTAGATTTAGATACCACCTGGCACTATTTCCTGCCTGGAAATGCCCTATCTGTTTGTCTCTTTTACACCCTCAGAGAGAGCCTCGAGTGTATTAAGAGATTTAACAGATACCAGCAGTAACAGGTTGCATATATAATAGCTCACAGGTTCTAAACAAGCTTCTGCCAATAAATTCCATCAATTCATCCTAATGTCCAAAAGAAAATTCACTGTCTAAACCACAATGTTAAATTTTTTTCTTGTGCTCTTAGTGGACTTGTTTCAGCTTCTGGCCCTTGCTTTTAAAAGAGAGAAGGTGTGTATGGTTGAAAATGCACCAGAGGACTTCAGTTAACATGAAAGAGCTCCATCACCTTGAGCTGCAGACATGCTACTTCACTTTCATGAGTAGTTATGTGGCATAATTACATGGTCTATCCAGGTATTTGCATGTGAAATTGAGCATAGTGTCATGTGCTAATGAGGTTTACAGCTACACCTAAATTTTTGTGCATGTGATTGCATTGATTAAGATATCTTAAATCTGCTCTTAACAGTAAGGACTATTCAATTGTCTGGTCTAAACTACTTCCAGCAGACCAGACTGACTACTGAAGTCAATCAGATCATTTCTACCAATTCAGAAGTTTAGCACAAGGTTTTTTCATCTCTGATATTTTTAAAACAGAAATTAGATGTGAGCTCTTTCTACTCCCACTGATGGTCCAGTTACTCTGCAAAAAGCTGCCTACCAATGATCCATTTCTCTTGTGCTAGGGGAAATCAGGAATAAACAGGAGAAATCAGGAAAATCGCTGAGGTCCTGCTACACTGTCATGTGTCAATAGGCTGTGTACAGAATGGTAGATAAAGCGTGTCATGTACAAGCTGGGTGTTTAGTGCTGACATATCAGAGTGGTATACAGATGGTTATCCTAGTGCCTCAGGGAGGGAGTTGGAAGAAGGCCTGGTAGACCTGCCCCAGTATGGTTTTGCTTCTCGGAGTGATGAAGGGTATGTTCAGCACCTCTCAGAAAGCTGCTGCCGGTGTTATTCTGATAAATTGTGGAGCCCCAAGTGTCAATTTGAAGCTAGGTACTCTGCATAAATCCTACAGATGACACTGTCCCCAAAGAACCTGTAGTGTACCCTGCTTCCTGGTGTCTGGACCCCCTTGTGACAATCACCAGATCTCAGGAGCCTTCCCTGCTACAGCAGCTCTTGGCATGAGCTGCATCACCATGCATGTGCAGAAGAAGCCTTCTTCCACATTCATTCTCCCTCCTGTCTTCTGTACACTCTGTTATCAGGCACTGGAAAGCAGCGGAAGGTCCACAGCAACACCAATGTCTGGTCAAGAGACCAGTTCTTGCACCCTGGGTATTATCTCCATGATCCTGCCATCAACACCATCTGTGCATATGGTAAATCTGAACAGTCTAGGAGAGTAGGCAGAGGGAGGTATGCCTGACCAAGAAAATTAGAGACATATTACATGCTTAGTTACAAAGGAAGGTGAGATCATACCAGAACACAGCAGCTGGCCTTTCTTGCAAGTTGATAATACTGAAACATGTTAACATTAAAAAAAATACTTCGTTAGGAAAATTATTTCACTTGCACTGTCTTGCAGTTGGCTTTCTTTTCACTGAAAAGGATATACTAGGACCAAAATCATCTTCTGCTCTTTTCCCACTGGCTACAGTAATACTGGAATCAAGCTTAAATGTGGACATAATTGAGAACCTTTTTGAATAAAATTATCTCATTCAGACATACTGGTTATAGAAAGCCTAATGCAATTATTACAGTAGAGTCTAGAAGTCCAGAGCTGCTTACTTCTACACCTGATTTGCCTACTGTTCTGTTTCATGACTTAAGAAACTGCTTAACTTTTCTGTGATCTCTCTCCTTCCTCTGGATATGATAACATTTATTTCAGTTAAGTCTTGAGTGGTGTAAAAGGGGTTAACTAACATCCATAAGACAGCTTTGAAAGGTACAAATGCAGAGTGTTAATAATTTTATAAAAACCCTAAAATGAGGATACCAGCAGTAACAGGTAGGACATTTTAGAAGAAGTTTGCAGAGATTTAAGTTTAAAGACAATGTCAATAGGAAAAACAGACAGTATTTTTATGAGTGGGAATAGAGAAACTACTGAGCCATCTAGTCCTTTCTAGATTAAGACAAGTTATATTTTGCATATTTGTTTATCATCGAACCATGTGTCTTCTAATTCCTCCTTGGCTGCTAATCCATTCCATTTAATTGGGGAATGTTTACATCCTTTTTCATAAACCTCATTTATATCCCTTACTACTACAAATTAATGGTCTGACTTAAATTTTGGTACACCTTCTAGAGTTAATCCTTTCAAGAGTACCTTACACTATTAATATATCCAATGCACAGTGCTTGGGATTATAGCAGCTTGCCCAAAACCAGCATTAGATTTGCAGCCTACTCCAGCCACCATAGTTTCTCTTCCAGCACAAATTTTCATTCTGGGGGCTGAAAGCCTGAGCTGATATTCCAAATGACTTGAACTAAATCATTACATCTTCTCTGAATACAATTGAAATACGTTGATCCACAATAGCTGAGGCTCTAGACCTGCCATAATAATGAAGAGCTGTGACAGTGTCAAAAAAGTACAGTCTGAATCTGTACTTACTTGTGTACTTTTAACCAAAGAATTTTTTTTTTTTAGTGCTAAACTCAGTTGTACTGTACAACTGCAAATAAGCACCTGAGGGCAGAGTTGATTCTTGCTGTCTTAAATGCCATCGGTCTTTCTCTGTAGCTTCCTGTGGAAAGCACAAATCTAAGGACCTTTAGGCTGTAAGATCCATCTCTTTCCACGAGTAGGCTGGGAGTCAATGGTGCTCCAAAGGCAGAGTTTGTGAACACTGGTGTGCATTGCCAAGTTATCATTTAAGTTTGTTAGCATTTTCTGATGATGTGAAGGCAATTACATCATTGCATTTACAGGCTCTATTTATAATGAGTAGAACCTTGAATTAGTCCTCTTTGGAACACTCACAAATACACAGATAAACTATAAATTATTCTAATTCTCTACGCAGTTGACCACTTTTACCTCAGGTCATCAATAAGTTAAACAGTGTTAGAACCAAAGTATTCCTGAGGGGTAGCTCACTCTCTCACTTCAGTCCCCTTCCATGGAAAGAGTGCTTGCTTCTGTCATAGTGTTCAACAACTTCTTTATAATAGCTCCTTCCTCCTGCAGAGGAGCTATTCCTCTCCAAATGTGAGTTGATTTTAGTTAGACTCTATAGGTCCCCCAGTAAAGCACTCGGTCTCATCTGTATGCAGCTTCCAGAGTTTTCCCTGATGGGTTTATTACAATGCAGTATTAGTGGTATTTCAGTCTTTGCAGCAAGTAGCTGTTTCTACACTTTGCTCTGAGCCCAGTTTCCACTTTCAATGGTGAGTGAGGTGCCCATGTCTCCAAGTGAAGCAGTGCACAGGCAGCCAGATGGCCATTTCACCATAGGCCACACAGCAGCTGTGGCCCAGCACTATGAAGATGCAGAAATCTCCCTTCTCCTGGTCACACTGAACTGCTGAAGAGAAACTCACGTTCATAGAGCATTTTGGATATCGCCTACCTCATCTGTATTCATTCAGTATCCCTATAGCAACTACAGCACATGCTCACTTGGAATAGTCATCTTAGGACAGTGTTATATCTTCTCCTTTTAAATGATTTAGCAATAGAAAATAAAAGAGCAAAATAGCATCAGTGATCCAATAGCTCTACAGAGACAACACACTACCACTTGACAGGGCCACGAGATAGCCCAAAGACTGCTTCTTCAGTGGCACAACTAAAGTCAGTAAAAAGCTACAGCCTTCCTCTTGGGCAGCTCAGCGCTTTTCCTTGTCACTAATTAGAATGGGAAGAGGGGAAAATATCCTTTAAATCAGGAAGAAACCTAAACAGTTGCATTTATGGAAGGAGTAGCTTTTATTTAGGTCAGTGCTTCTGAGGTCTCTAATTTCTAGCATTGTGCTCTTGAAAGGGTTTTACATTTGTGAGCTAAAATTCTTTATCATGGACTCTAAATAGCAACAAAAATTATACAGTGAAGGGCTCAGTCAGTATTGGGATATATTTCTCTTCTCCACCTGATTATTGCTTAGAATCCATAACAATGTGGTGTTAAGGTTGCATCCAGCTACTGCAGAGGCATTATACTAACTATATACCAATAAAGATTTGAATGGTGTCAGGGTGTTTTTCTTATCTCCATCTTTAGCCATTTCATGGAAAATGTCTGTTACAATTCTCAGGTCTTCATGGTTTGCAGAAGTTTATGGTGTTTCACTTTGAAGATCCATAGCTCTGTCCTCAGTGTCAGCAAAGGTGAAGTCAATCAGATCATTTCAAGGCATCTGCACCACTTTAAATCCAATTTAATCATGCTGAGAGATTTTAGTGATGTACAATACCTGCATTGAGCTTTCTTTTGTTCTTTGAGAGCAGACATAAGATAATACCTCCATTTTCAAGGTCACTTCCAATCCTGGGTTATTCAATGTTTCTATGATTTGGTGGGTTTTTTAGATACAATTTTTCAAATTGGTGTCACTTGTGTTAGCATGTTTGGATTGCACTCACCTCCAGTCTGCTCAGCTTCCAAACTGAATACTGCAACCTGTGAACATGCAACAGGTCACAAAAGTGTAAGCTTAACTTGCAAATTTTAAAATGTTATTTTAAATAATAATATATTTATGCTTGAGAAATTGTGGCTTTATGCAATACAACTATCTTTGTAACACTTACTATGAAATTTGGTCCTGAGCTCATAAAATACTGACTGCTGCAGGACTAAGAAATGAATTAAAGTTTCTATTTCTAGTTCCTACCGAAGGTTTATGGGAAAACATAACATCACACATGAATAAGGCAGTGGTCCTGACAACACAGTCAGGATCTGATAAAACTCCTCTTTCTTTCATGAAAAAGAAGTCTTTTTCATCTGGGTGACAGCAAAAAAAAAATTGCATGGCAAGTTATTTCTATATTTAAAATAAAAACAACCCACACCTTTGTGCACTCTCACTTTGAGCCTGTTGTGATTTCTCCCATATTAAACATGAGTGAGAGGAACCTCTGTGTGTGTGTTTGTAAACATCTATTCACACAAATACTTTAAAATATTACTGAAATAAAACATCTGAGGATGAAGTCTCCCCTCTTTGAGGTTAATACCTAACCACCAACTTCAATGTGTCCATCTTTACCTGTAATTATGTCTTGAGACTGAAACCTCTAACTTTAGTGAACTAACTGGAAAAACTTGATTTGTTGACAGTGGTATCAGTCTCTCCCATCCTAGTTTATTAAAGATGGTTCTTTCCATGACATTAAGAGCAAGAGGAATTGTAAAAGGCAGGAGCAAAAGTCAGATTTTCTCTTGATACATGAGAAATCTGACTGGCAACAATATTCAGACATACTGAGATGAAAATCTGAAGGTACAAACATGGACAGAGATTATTGGAAATACCAAGTTTGCTCAATTCAAAACTGAGAAATGTTGAAAATTTTAACTCTCTCACACATTAATTTTGGTTATTTTCTTAGTTCTATGTAAACAAAAATGTACAAAATAAAAATATGTGCTTTTGCAATTTTTTTTTCAAAATTTATTACTTCTAATGAATTTCCTTTTTCATATATTTTCAAACTTTGGATTTCCATATGAGTCACAAAAATAAATCACAAAAGAGAAAAGAAACATACATAGATATGTACATACTTTTAAAATCAACATATGTTCAGCTAAATTGTATTTTGCAATGAGGTCAGCCTCCTGCTTCATAAGCTTTCCTGAAAAATATATTTATGTGGATGAATCATTTTAAGATTTAACAGTCAGTGGAAGTTGACAGAGGCTTTTCATAAGAAATATTGCCCAACCTCATGAACATAAAAATTATATGACAGGAACTGTTCTGTTGAGCTCTACAGCCACTTTCCTAGGATCAGATCAATACATTTTCTGTCAAATAATAAAATCTGCTAAAGAAACAGATTTTTTTTGCAATAAAATTTGATTTTAATACTGCTAACCAAGTAATTCCACAGCAATACAGGTAGGTTGCTTAACACAATTTCTTATTGAAGTAAACTAGGGAGGTACTACACAGATTTCCCAGTACAGGGGAGCTGAGCAACCACCAAAAGAAATCCAGAATGAGCCTGATTCCGAGGGAAGCCTGAATGTCTCTTCACCACTTACATGAGCCTAAGAGATCTAGCCTACACTGAATCCCCACTTAATTTTACTAGTTCTAGGCCTCATAATCTTCCATTGCTTACATATTCAAAGGACTTGGTCACTTAACAAAGAGACAACTACAATAGAACTTAATCTCCCCATTCACAAACCCTTTGGTTATGAGCCCGTGCACAGGCCCAGTTAGTCATTCATAGACATGACCAAAGTTTTGCTTTTGTCTCCAAATTTAAAGCACATAACTGGATAACAATGGTTTTGTTTGTCCTTCACCTCTTGCAAGAGGCTTAAGATGCCTCAAGTCTGTCTCTTGTAACAGAGAAAGAAACGTGAAGGCTGCAGGAGAACTTAGAAACAACCAGAGAAGAGGCCAGTAGCTGCAGTGCTTGGTGGGGAGTCTCACTCAAAGCTAAGAACTGAGCTGCCAATGCTCACCTCCACCTTGGTGGTGCTCATATGAACAGTGAGTTTCTAGCCCTCCTGTTTCCTGATGACCTGTCATCATCTGTTTCGCTTTTCATCAGGTAAACTCAATATAAGTTTCTACTATTGTCAGCATCTGAAAATGAGCTTGCTCCTTTGGCAAGGAATAAATTTCTCTGAGAGGAAGGACCACCTGTCTGGACTCAAGGTGGTTTTTTTGAACCTCTGCTAGTGCCACAAAATTTATTCAGTTTCTTAACTACCATGCAGACTCCCTGGAGGTTGGAAAAAGGTACTTTGCCTTTTCTTCTCGGAGGTGATAGCAGTACATTCCTTCAATAATGTCAAGGTCATCCACAAACCCCATTTTAGCATCTGACTGACACAGGCCATGGTGTGACAGCCTCAGTCCTCCACTGGCTCACACTTCTCCTCCTTGGACTATTGCAAGAAAGAGAGAAGAAAAGAAGCCAAGTCCTGGGCTTTACTCCTCCAGGACATCAGGAAAGCCATAGATCACCTCAAGAATCTTTGGACAAGTTGCACTCATCAGTCTGTAGCACTGTTAAATTTCAGCCCACCTGCAAGTCAGGACTGGTTCTCATAGAGATAATATCCCTACCATGATGATTTTAGCAGTTCAGTGTTTGGTCCTGGAGGAGCAGCAACAGTGAATACTTGTGCTAAATTTTAATTCAAATTCTCTCCAACCAGTTGTTTTTGCAGAACTGTGAAGCGTTGAGTTTTCATCCTCTCCATGCAAGAAAGAATGTGAAATGGCCCCAACAGGTGCAGCAAAGAAGCACTTCAGAATCCACTCATAACTCAACAGGCACAAAGTAAATGTATTCAATAAATATTTTATTTTGACACATAGTACATATTCATACTTTAAGTAAATACTATAGCCAAAGGGATGCTTACAAAGAGATTGGCACAAAAGAAAGAGCAAAGCGTAAAATTATCATTTTCCTGAGCAGAGAGATTTTTGTACTCAGAAGAATTTTTATATTTTTCATTGAGTTCCATTCATGTGCTCTGTATGGCTGAGAATGTAAAACTAGCCCTGGGATAAATATTTTCAGAGTCATCTAAGTGATTTGGAGACTAAGACCCACTGACTGTCAGTAGTTATTAGGTGCTTTTGCTGATGTTACCTCTCTTGTGCAGTCCACTGGGCTCACTATCTAAACCCTTGAGGTTGTTAAGTGACTTCCCATTTACTTCAAAGGGTCTATGTCAGACCTGCAAGGTGCTATAAGCTCTTCATAAGGAGATGGGAACCTTTCTAGAACAACAGATTGCTCTGCACTAGGAGACATCATTTCCTGAGGATAATACAAAGTATTTTTTAAGTAGGTGTCACTCACTGCTGAAATGTGAACAGTTGAAGGAGTGGCACTAGGATAGGACTGTATGTGCATTTTGCCTTTTCCAGTGAATTAAGAGGAAACCCCATGAAAACAACACCCGAGTTTGATTCAGACTGCTGCAGTCTTCACTCACACCTTTAGCCAGGGAAAACTCAAGTAATCTTTGGCAAACCTGCAGCATCCCATCAAGATTAGCAAGGAAATAAAAATGACTCACCTTGCTCTCTTCTGTCTACTCAAATTTAAAAGAATCAGGGTTGTCTTTTGTTATGAAACCCAGCTTTGTGTGGATTCCAACCTGATGAGCATGAATGCCTGAAAATGTCAGAAAACTGTGGTTTAGGAAGAGAAATAGGGAGTGAGAGGAGGAGCCATCCTGTTGATTTTGGAAGGAGTGGCAAAAGTTCCACTGACTTCAGCTGGGTATGAGCCAGGCCCACTGGGCATAAAGCTCCACTTGGCATCTCTTCCATCTTCCACACACAATACTGACAGGGGTCCTACAGACAAACTTTAATTGATGATGGCACTCAGACATCACCCAGAAATTGTTCCTTTGTGGTAGAGTTTACCCGTGTGTAAAGAGTCAGCACAAATAAGACTATGAGGGACTTGGATGGTACATAAGCCTCGTTTTGTTCCTCTGCATAATTGAATTCCACCCTTAGAGAATAAGCAAGGAAGTCTGCTTCTTAATGGTGAGTTTTCTGTTACAACACATGATGGATGACTATTTTTAAAATATTTGTAAAGGCATGTATTCATTATACTAAAGAAAGGTGTTAGTTTGGTGGCACTGGGGAATGAGACCTTGGATTTAGTCAGAGATAAGAAATAACCCTTTAATACTTTCATAAAATCTATTGTTGGAGATACAGTAGTATCCTACAGCTTCATCACTCCCCAGCACAACAAATGTCTCTTAATAGCCCTTCACAGAGCTTAATACAGAGGAGAAAGATCAACTGGATGCTTGATAATTCAAGCACCATATGCTGGGAAAAGGGTAAATGCTGAACCAGTCTGTGTTAGCATCTTTGTTGTATTACCTCTGCACCCACGGATAGTGAGAAAATGAGAGCTTCTAAAAGTTAATTCACCTGAAGAATTTGAACTTCATCTTATTATTATGCTAAAATACTACTTCAGCATACATAAAAGAGTCCCAAAGTGGACTAGGAAAATTGCCATATTGAAACCTTTGAATTTTATAGGATATTATTTCCCTCATTGTTTCACACATACCTATATACACTTGCCTGTTCAGAGTGAAAGCTGACTAGCTAGCAATCCACAAAATTCCTCCAAGAACCCAGAAGTTTTGCAAAAGAAAGCAATGAGTTCTGGTGGCAATGTATGTGCACAGTTACTGCCAGAAGAAATCAGGCCAGCCCTACAGATCTCAGTGCAGGAATGACAATCCAAAAAAATCACACCCTGGATTTACTTCTGAAAAAGGTGGAGAACAAAAGAGGTCAAAACAATATTTTAAATAATACTTGATATTCTAACAAAACCAGCACCAAGATTCCACCAGCTGGGTCTTTTCTTGGGAAGATGCTGAATGGTCTTAACAGGGAAAGTAGAAACCACGTGATTTTCATGGTGTTACAGGTTAACCAAAATCAAATAATGCCCTTGAAGAAACAGTATTATTAATATTATTAATATTATTATTTTTTTTGTTTCTATTCATGGTAACAGGAAGTGCCTAAAGGTATTTGGGCCCTTTCATTAAACCAACACTGCTGTTTACGTGAAAAAATACTCTTGTGGAAGGATTCTATATCTGTTGCTGGCCCTGAACCATAAAGGAGTATAGATGTGAATGAATTCATTTTTCCATGATTAAAAATTCTACTGGGGTTGTGTAAGGAGAAATTCTGACATAAGAAAAACAATAAAATAAACTAGTGGGAAAAACAATGTGAGTAATAACCACCCAAGTGAGAGTAAAATGAAAAACCAACACAGAGAAAAGATAGAAAGAGAAACAAAGGTGATGGAGAAAATAAATTAACAGAGTGTACCTCCTTTTCCTCTTTGAATGTGTCTTCCAGCCTTTCCTACAGTGACAAAATGGCTCAGCAGAAAACACAACACAGAAACAGTCAAGCAAGAGTTTTTCCCTCAAGGGTTGGGGGGCAATATTTATTATCAGAAACCAAACCAAGTTAATACAGCAGCAACACTGGCAAAATAAAAAAGGATACTGGGGAGTTTTCCTTAGTTGAGGAGGACTGGGTTAGGGAACAGCTAAGCCACCTGGACATCCATAAATCCATGGGTCCTGATGGGATGCACCCACGGGTGCTGAGGAAACTGGCAGAAGTCATTGCCAGGCCCCTCTCCATCATCTTTAAGAAGTCCTGGAGAACAGGTCTGGTGCCTGGGGATTGGAGGAAGGCAGATGTCACTCCAGTCTTCAAAAAGGGCAAGAAGGAAGAGCCGGGTAACTATAGGGCAGTCAGCCTCACTTCCATCCCTGGAAAGGTGATGGAACACTTTATCCTTGACTCTGTCTCTAGGCATATCAAGGATAAGGGGGCCATTGGGAGCAGTCAGCATGGGTTTACCAAGGGGAAGTCATGTTTGACCAACCTGATAGCCTTTGATGAGGACATAACCAGGTGGATAGATGAGGGTAGGGCAGTGGATGTGGTTTATCTTGATTTCAGTAAAGC
>VWZX01002693.1:208647-220950 GCA_013399015.1 Galbula dea | reverse complement strand
AAGATGGTGAAGGGGCTGGAACATCTTCTTGATGAGGAAAGGCTGAGGGAGCTGGGTCTCTTTATCTTGGAGAAGAGGAGGCTAAGGGGTGACCACATCTCTGCTTTTAAATATGTGAAGGGTGAGTGTCGGGAGGATGGGGTCAGGCTCTTCTCAGTGAAGCCCAGTGGCAGGACAAGAGGCAATGGCTGTAAGCTGAAGCATAGGAGATTCTGTGTGAATACACGTAGGAATTTTTTCCCAGTGAGGGTGGCAGAGCCCTGGCACAGACTGCCCAGAGAGCCTGGGGAGTCTCCTTCTATGGAGGTATTCAAAACCTGTCTGGACGTGCTTCGGTGTGACCTGGTCTAGGGTTGAACTAGATGATCTTTTGAGGTCCCTTCCAACTCCTAACATTCTGTGATTCTGTGAAAAGAAAAACTACAAATATCCCATTCACAGAACCACCTACTTCAATAACAGAGTTTTGATGTATGAAGGAATCCTTGCCCCCTTGTTTTCTGGAAGACACCTTCCTATAGGACTACCAACAGATAAGACTTAATCTGAACACTGAAGGAGGTGCTTATTCTCTAGTCATTCTTCTAGTGAGAGACATGCAAGTTCATAGCCTCCCAGACACATGCTGTGTCTAACTGTTGAATGATTTAGAAGCACCAATGTTCAAAGCAGCTCAGTCAGGAACCTGGGATACAAGGATCTTCTCTCTAGCACCATTTTCAGGCCATTGCTGCTAGTTCATTTGGATTGATAATACTTCACTTCGAGAATTCATCATGGTAAACCATCTTGAATTACTGAACTAGGAGATAACTAAAGTGATTCTTGTCTTAGCTCCCAATATTTTTTTTCTAATCACAGTTGATATCCAATTATTTCAGTCCCCATCTCATATTTTCATACATCATACATCAATGATGTCTTTGTTTTTCCTGCCCATTTCAGACACAGGATAAAACATTCTAGAGATGGGTTTGCCAATTAAATGTTCAAATCCATAGGGATATATGTTGTAATACACATACTATTTCCTATGCTGAAAAGCACTAATTTAGGAAAAATTGTTGCATTTTGGGCATGTTTATCCCTGCATAAATGGGGTGAACCTCACAAAGATACTGGGCAAATGTACCTTTTTTGTGAGTTAACTTACCGTGGCAATAACCTGTATTTAGACACACATAGTTACCCCCTTTCCATGCATGTAACCATTTCTGCTTGTACACTTGTGAGTATAATGAAGTTCAGTCCTGTATTTACTCTCTAGGTATATTTTAACAGGCAGGTGGAACTGCGAAGACCACATTCATGTTGGTGGGCATTTACTTAGGACATTGCACCTGCTCAGAAAGTGCTTGCTAACATGTATGACAGCTCTACAATCTAGCCTCACATAATCAGATTCTGCCTGTGTGTGGTTAGAGGCCTCGACACTGAGGCATTTCCATTCCCTGAAAAGGAGAGCTTCATGTGGAATCAAGCAACCATGTACTGTACCTATACAATTTTCCTCTTGCCAGGAAGCTGTTTGGATTTTGCTTTTGCTTGTTTGTTTGTCTCTTTGCCTGTTTTTATGAGAATGTCCATGGGGAAATGGCATTCCCAAATAAAAATTTCTTCTTTTTTCAATTTTGATAGCAAATGCAAACAATGCAATGAAGATAAATGTTCTGCTTGGTATATGTTGAACAAAAATCATGAAAAGTGTCTAATGAAATGTATTCATTTAAAATTGGAAGGTGAGAGGGTTCCTGTCAACAATAATGTGAAAGGCTAGGAGGATTTATCCTTCAGGAAATAATACTTCCCTCATCAGTTAACACTTTATGTGGTAAGGACAGAGGACAGAAGAAGGTGAATGATCACAGCTTCTCCCCAACTCACCCACACAGGCCTGTTACACCTGCATGTGTGGATGCAAATAAGCTGAGCTCTAAATTATACTAATTCCACCAGAAAAGAAGAGCTTTGAGAATCAGCCCTTGCTGACTGACACGAATGCGATCCTTCCCAATAACTTTGACATTTGGTACAGGACCCTTCTCAAGGGGGGGTTACTAACTTGTGTATCAGTTTGTGAGGGCAGCCAGGGAGAGACTTCACATTTTTGGACAAGTCAGCTTCTTAAGTCATGATAATTCATGCACAGAGTGCCTTAAAAGTACATTTTAAAAAATTGTTTTCAACTGCTTCCAAGCTGACTCAGGAGTTGCACTGGTGCAGGACCAAACCATGACTATGTTCATGGACATGGACAGGACTGGACGCCAGTTTGAGCACAGATACAGGATATAACAACAGGTAGAATAGGCTGGAAAATTGAAAGCCATGTGAACATTAAAAACCAGCCACAATGGCTGGATTTGGGGGTTCCTTGTTTACAGTGTGTTTATAGGCAAAGGGACAGTTCTGGATGTATGTATGTGGAAAAAACTAAGTTTAATCTCCTGTTTGGCCACCATCTTCCACTGTAGGTTGGAGAGCTTGTTCCTCTTTGTGCAGCAGTTTTCTACCTGTAAAACAGACGTAATACCTATATTCTTGCCATTTGGAAATGAGGTGAACATACAACACCTACAGTTCATAGGCAGTACAGTAATCTAAATGTAAGCATCATGGGCAAAAGAATGGATACAGGACTGGACTCTGGTACTGATCCTTAGATGCTACTAAACCAGAACACAGCTTAGGTAAAGCCACATGCTCTTCTCTCTCATCTTTTCAGTGACTCAAGCCTGCAAGGGCTTGTTGAGAACTTTAGGTTCCCTCACAGCCCACTAAAGCGAATGCTGAATCCCTCTGCAATATTGCAACAAACCCCTAGTGTCAGCTGTTTTCTGTAGGAAGCCCACTACGTATATGTCCACACTGTTGCATGCAGAGATATTAGTGTTACCTGTCACTTCAGCTGCTTGAGATACTTAACCAATCCTCTGTTCCACCATGGAATCTAACAGATTTTCCCCAAAATCCTTCTGGCCACATTCTGCTGTCTTCACACACTTGGTGCGTGACAAGTCAGGTTAATTTGTCTGCTTCCTCATCTGCTTTTCTAACCCATATTTAACACAACGGGTCTCTGGTCTGGCAGCAGGCAGAGTTGAGCTAGCACAGGGGCTTTCTCTGCTCTAGAGATGATGTGCTCGTGTGAACTTCCACATGCCACCCTGCTCAGCAGCCAGTGCCATTACCCCACCTTGTAATGAGTTTTCTGTCAGCTCTGATGTGATTGCTTTGTCCCTAAGGAAACATTAGCTCCTCCTCCATTAGCAAACATCATACACAATATTTCATCCTCAGATAAAAATGGCTTTGTACTCCAGTATGACTACCCAGAGTATTTTCTTGTTATTGAAGTGTATGGAGACTGTCTTTCACACAGAAGTGCAAATGAGGAGCTACTTTTTTTTTCTTTCAGTACTTTGCATACCCACTCAGAAGCACAATGGAAAGAAAAAATGTGAAAATAATCATAAACTTAAAAACTATACAAGCAAATGTGGCTCAGTTCTTAGCAATTGTAAAAATTTGGGATGCTGCACTGGTTGAGTGAGAAATCTCAGACCGGGTCTTTGGTCCAGCCATTGCCACCTGCATTGCAAAATAAGAGATCCTGAAAAGTACTTACAGCAGAAAAATATCGCACTGCAGTCAACAAGAGCTCTGTCACTGCTTTTCATGCTGTTGGGATTTCACTTCACTGATTGTAAAGTTTTGGAGCAAGAAATTTGTCCCCACAGAAAGCTCCAGCTTGGCAAGTAAAGACAGAGAAGCAACAGAACTTTGAAACCATAGTCACTTGTCTTCTAGGTAAGTCTTCTTGGAAGAACCAAGATCATGCACATGCTTAAATTTACATTCACGAGCAATTCCCTCAAAGTCAAGAAATGAGTATATAAACTTCCCTTTCCCTAGGACCTAGGTTTGGATGTAAGGCACTCTAGTATTTTTCAAAAAGAGATTTTTCAACATGCAAGAAAAGCAAAGTGGAAGCAACAAGTCAGAATGGGTATTTAAGAATGAAGGGGAAACAATTATTAACTTATTTTGAGCACTGCTGGGCATGCACAACTTCAGTTCTTCTCAGCAGGACTTCAACAGAGCCTGAGATTTAAGGTTTCTTTATGAACATCCAGCTCATCACAGACCATAAATATCACTGTAGATCTCTGCATGCCTTCCACAACTTCCATTTTAAAAAAAATGCAGACAGGGCTATGCAAACCACTGACTTTACAAGTTGCTGGAAGTTAATAAAAAAATAGGGACAACAGATCACTTTTGTTAGCCTGGATTGATTAGTTTTCAAAAACTTAGGTTGAAGTAAATTGATGTTGAAGGCCAGGAAAGTGCACTAAAAATGCTCTGTTTCAGGTTTGAGCATTTTAAGGATTTTTTTTGTTTTTGAAACATGAAAATGTTCAATTTAGAAAGCATTTGAAAATTTAAACTTTTGCATGCAAATAGAGGGACCTATATCTCTGCTTTCCTACACGTACAGAAACATAACCCCCCCTAACCAGCAAATGACAAATCCCATAATTTGAAAAAAAAACAACAATCTAGCATTATCAAAGTGATTTTTGGCTAATAAAGTTAAAATTTAAACTATGCATCAGCTCCACCACTTAGCTTTTGCAAAATTATAAGAAGAGACAGCATTACAAATGGGGAAGGTTGTAACTTTTAGTGGTACAGAGATCTCAACAAAAACAAATGCTTCAGCTACAGCTGCAGATAGTCAAGAGTAAGAGAAATGCACACCCACCACAGGTGTTTGAGGGCAAAACTAGGAGGGCTGGCAGACAGACTCCAGTGTAGAATTTGCCTGCTTTATAGAGTAAAATGTCTTCCCTGCTGCAGCCCTGGCACTGGGTGAAGCCACAAGAACCTGCGACTTCAGGGAAAAGCCACATTAAGAGGGCATGCAGGTAGGCACTTTGTGTATTTTTAGAAGGGTTAGTTCTTACATGCTGGCCTGCCAATGATTCTTCTGTTGGAGCAAGGAGGAGTAAGAGAGAGTGCCTTTCTTCAGTTTCATCTTCTTTTCCATTTTAACCCAGTGGGACAGAAACAATACAATGTTCTCATTTAATTTCCTCTCATGAGGCCTCTCACCTGGATGCACTGAAGCAGTGCACAGTTTTGATCCTGGAAGGATGCTTACAGTGTGTTGCACTAGTCCAGGACACAAACTCTTTTCTTCTTTCTTTGTTTGTTTTTGTTGTTGTTGTTGTTTTTTTCCTCCTGGAAGGCCTCAAGATCCATTCAGTTTTGTTCCCCACCCTACACCATACTTCAAAGCTGATAAGTTTAATTCCAAAAATAATTCCTCAAAAGTGGAAAGCTAGTTGTGGTTCTCTGTCTCTGGGTTCCACTGGATAGGATGTTTCTTCCCTTTTCACCAGGAGGTGAGCCAAGACTCCCTCACTGTGTCCTCACATGAGTACCACCTGAAGGAATAAAATTCTGATCTCTGCCTCTTTGAAGCCTCTCCCTTGCAGAGATGAGCAAGATCACTAATACTAAATCTGCAGAGCTTTGTATTTCCCTAGGTATAACAAGAGTCAAATGCCATGTCTTTGAGTAGTTCAGTGACTAATGCATGTTCTTGTTGTTTAGGGTCAAATGGTCACTTGGTTTGTTTACTTTACAAATGGTAGGAGCACTGTGTGGCCAAAGAAGTGTGCTGCAGTCTCAAAATGTACATAACTACAGGCACAGCAGTGGGTCAATGAGATGTGCATCTGAGAAGCTCACCGAGTTGCAGGAGTTCCTGCTCAGACCTAATGGGTACTGCTCTTTCACTTGAGTCACTGCAGGGACTTGCCACTTGTCATGCACAGACTGGGCAGCATCCTCTTCAGTTACAGTGGACTTAGCAGGATACAACCCTTTTGCTCCTTGGTTGTTCTTGTTCTTCTAGACAAAGGTAGCTTTGAAGTCTCTGGTGATATATTGGAGGGCGGAGAAGGACACTAGAATGGAGATGTAGTTTCTTTAAGGCACCATGAACATTTACAGAAAAGGGAGAAGAGGCAAATAAACAAGAAAATGTTTGAATAATATCAAACAGAGAGAAAGGAAAAAGAGGCTCTTGGGTGCAGGAGGGAGAGAGTTACTTGATAGCTCTAAAATGTAATAAGGGACAAACAATCTAAAATTGAAAAATTAGTTCCAATTTTATGCTTAAAGCAGTTAAATATTATTGAAGTTTACATAAGAGTTAAAGCAGTAACTGCAAAAATCAAAAGTGTGGGGTTGAGGGAAAGCTGCTCCTTTGGCCCAGCTTTTAATGGGGACCTAGACTGAAGGAGTCTCTGGCTGAAAATGACAGACCCACTCCTCTCTTGTGTGTCACTGGCTATGGAAACCAATTCACTTGCACTAGACTAACTCAGTGATCTACACAACCTAAGGTGAGATGGTCAGACCTGATTTACTTATTTTTTTGTGATGCAGTGTACCTGTATAAGGACAAGGAAAATCTACCAAGTTTAGAGCTTAGCAGACAATTGCTTCGTTATTGCAGACGTTGTTTATTTTACGTACACATAGTATGTTAAGTAGTTAAGTATGATATGTAGTTTAACATAGTATGTTAAGTAGATATATGTTAGCTTAACATATACCTAAGTATCTTGCAGAATTAGAGGCAACTTTTACAGAGATGATAGATTCAAAGGGATGTGGAAGCACTGGCTAACATATTATTCAATTCTTCTGAAACTCAAAAAAAAAAGGTAAACAGCTCCTGAAGGTAATAATATTTCTCTGAAAAGGGAGGCACTATGAAAGAGAAATGTCAGAGCAACAGAGAAAGAAATGTACAGAGCAGTACAGTGGAAGTTAGAAGCCCAGATTTGATTCCAGACTTTACAGCTTCCATTCTGTGAGGCTCCTGGCAAGTCATTTCACCTGTCTGTTGCCCTTCCTACTCTCTTTTCTATCTTGTCAAATGAAACTACTAGCAGCTTAGGCCAGAGGTTGCTTATAGGATCTAATGCTCTTAGTGGCTGGTTCAGTCAGAGGGCTACAGTTGTTAATGCTCCACTAGTAAGAGAGTCATAAAAAATAAGGAAAAGAGTTAATAGGAGACAGTGGGAATTAGATGCACAGGTATAGAAAGAGAACATTCAAAAGCAGCATCTCAAAATTATGAAGAAGAAAATACCCTTACTATTTTAATGGTGTGAATTAATGGGAGTAAGGGATGGAAGCAAAGAAATGCAGAGTTTTACTGTGCCCTCCTACAGAGAAACTAACAGAACAAGCTGGCCTTCTCTTTGACTTCTATAAACTTATGTTGAGTTTTCAAGAAACTGAAAGTGCTCTTAAAATGGGCTAAGGTGGGACAATAACTTCCTGAAAGTGTGGTTCTTGAAGAATTACTGTCCTGCCTGACCCTGTGGGTCTGTTCCTGCCTGACCCTGTGGGTCTGTTCCTACTCTAAAGTGGACATTTTGCAACTTTAGTTCAGATAAAATGCCTCCTCCCTTCAGCACTTGCACATAAATTGCTACTAATGTTACCATGTCATACAAGTGCATTGGGGAGGGAGATAGTGCCACAAATGCATTGTCCTGCTCCAGTGTTTTTTAACCTGGAGGATACCATGCTATTCCATGAACTGTGGGTGGGCACAAGCCACAGGAAAAAAGCAACAGAGGTGGGACAGGCTCCTTAAGGCTGCATCTGCCTTACCCTTTTTTCCCCATGCTTCTCCCCAGGCTGTGTGCAAAGCTTAACGCAGATAAAGCATATGCTGCCAGAGTTGCCTTATGGCCTTCCTTCACTGCTCACATGACAACCGTCACTTGTAGTCAGCCATGGTAGCAGCTCAAAGGGATCCAGGGCCTGCAGGCTCAGGCTGCAGCTGGCTAGTCCAAGCTTCCTTTTTATTATCTGAATACATTTAAAAGGGCCATGGAAACGTGTTTGTCTCAGCCTAGAAGAGCTACTAGTGGTCAGCTCAGTTCCACAGGCAGCAGGTACCTTCTGCCCTGGGCAGGAGGAGAAGAGAAACTGGTAACCAAGGACCAAACTCAGGCCCCCATCAATGTTGGTAAGCTCCACAGCAGGCCCCCAAAGAAGGGAACAGAACAAATCATGATTATATCAATGCTACCAATAACAAAGTGAAAGGAAATATTTTTCCCTTCTTGACTGAGCATAGGGACTTGGCTACTTTTGTCTTCTATACTGTGCCATGGATTAATTAAGCAGGGACATGCAGCTAAGAGGGAGATACTCCACCATCACTTGAGTGCAGAACAGGCAAATTCGGATGAACTCAAATGCCACAAATGTGTAACTTCGAAGTCCCACATCCTACTGTGTGTGCATCTGAGCAAACTGCTTTATCTGTGCTGAACTGCACTGACTCCAGCCAAGCGCTGGATGCAAACAGGAGTACACGTGAACAGCCCACAGGGTAGGGTCAGGGCATCATTCCTTTCAAAACTAATACCAATTACACAGAAGGGACAGAGCAGAGCCATCTGATAATACGAGTTTTTGCAGAAAAACCTGGAAATGTGACTTGAGCAGAGTTTTAAAACAACTAGTAATCAGTGAGCAATTTAAAAAAAATCAGCACTTGCTGTCCCTTGAAAAATTCCTCACAGACTCTGGCTAGCACCTTACAATTCTTCATAACAGTAACTGGCTAAAGCCAGAAACAGTTCCAAGGGGGCAAGTAAAGAGATCAATCTGCTTAAAATCATATAGAGAAAAATGGAAACACAGAAATATTTACTATTCCTTTCCCCATCATGACATCAGTGTTTGCAGAAGGTCCTAGATTGACAGCCCAAGAAAAAAACAGTCCTCTCATACTATAGACAAAATAAATCAAAGACAGTGGAAACTCAAGCATTTTATTTTCTGACTATACCACTGTACCTTAGCTTACTCATCTCTCTTAAAGGGTGACAAAATACTTCTTCTACAGGCCCAATGTGTGGCTGTTTTGCAGCTCTCAAAGCCATTTGTAACTGTACAAAGCGTACACAAAACATGGTTATTCTACTTAGTAGTATTTTATATACATTTCACATAGCTGTAAACAACTGCATTACATGCAAGGTGTCCCTATCTTGACCTCTTCTCTGAAATGGCCAGTAAAGGCACCAAGTGTAAGAGACAGTCCTGTTAAAAACAAAATCAAGCATGATCTAAAATGAACTTCATGTATACTATCAAGCATCTACATTACTTATGTCAGTTATTAAGTACTTTGACAGGATTTTAGTACTGAAGACATACGAGAGGCTTTATGGTGCACTATTATTAATGTGGATAAAAGACTCCAAGAAACAAGGTGCTAATACTGAAAAGTAAGAAACTCTCTCATCTGAGTTTTAACTGTGTGGCTTATGCCTCTTACTTTTTCAGGCAACTGCTTATGCGCACTGAAAAGATGCTGCTTGCCTACAACTGCAAAGCACTTCACAATCCAGAAATGATAGGAGGAAGCTCTGCCTAAAAATTAGGCCAACCTTTTAATATGTGACTAATGAAATCTGTGTGCCTTCAGCTGCCAGTGTCTCAACCTGTGACACCTGACATGCATCTGACTTCCAGCAGATGGGATGATCGGCTCTGCTTTCTTATAATTGAAAATGAAAAAATGAGGTAGAACACATTAATTACATACTGTGTTTATCCTGCTCTTTTTGTATTATTCCAGCACTAGCACACCTTTGCTTACAACAGGCAAGATAACGGGGTGTTTAGAATACATTTCTCACATCTTAAAAAGTGTACAACCTAATTTAAAATGACTTCACAGAAACATGGATATAATTAATTTTTCTATCAGCTTGTAGTTTACCACACCATTTAATTAATATTTCTTATAATATATGAAATACTTCACAGTTATTTAATATAATTCTGCCATTAGAAAAAAAAAAAAAGTGGGGGAACAGTTGAAAGAAGAGTAGGCAAGCAATGGGAGGATGCTGAAATCAACCATGCCACAGTGGAAAAAAGCTTAGGATAGAAAACATGGAATAAACTCAGCTGCATCCTTGAAGTGTTGGACATGTAAAGCCATTGTGAAGCACAAACATTGCTCTTTCGTTGGAAAAAAACCGAGTGCACTTCAGTTTCCATTGTTATTATAACTATTACTATTTCTGACCTTTTTTTTTTTTTTTGTAGTATGTCATTACTGACTGGAAGAGTGAGTTCCAGCTGGCAACAGTGTCACACAAAAATTAGTGCTTCCTAGTGTAAGACTCAATGGCATGGTTTTTTCTCCTTAAAAAACCATCAAGATCTCACACTGCATATATTCAAACCCTTGCAAATATTAATACATTGGGTCAGTGTACACCATATGTTTTCACGTTGTGTTCGATTCCTGCAGGAGAAAGGAGCTTTTCCAAAAAAGTTAACCTACATTTCCACAGGGCTTTTCGAACACCCGTCAGCACAATCTCCACACAGTCGCCCAAAAGCTGCTGGCCTCACACTGTCGCTTTGTCCCTATCAGCCTGCGAGTCACACAAATTCTCAGATTAATTTCACATCCATGCGGCCAGTAACGTCTGTGAGGTGCGGGACAGAGAACCGGGCAGGACACGGAGCGTGGCGCAGAGTGCAGTGGTATACTTTACTAGTTCTGCCAAACAAGCGCCCGCTGTCTCTGTGGAAAGCCGATGTGAAGGCTGCCGTGCTGCTGTCGATGCTGGGCCGGTGAGGGCCTCTCCGCCACGTTTGAGCGAGGATTACTAAGGCAGCAGGCACCGCCCGGTGCTACTCCGCATCCCCGTGCAGCACCGCTGCCTGAAACCCTCTCGCCAGGTCAGGGGGCGACTGCCGGCCTCGGCCCGTCCGTCTGGCTCCCCCCGGGGCTGCTTTCCCGTGTTTACTGCCCGAGGAGGGGCTGTGCAGATGCACTGCCGCCTCTTAACTTCTCCGTTCACCGTGTTTTGGCCTCTAAATGAAACCCGCCCAACTCGACAGAGTAAGTTACGGGGGTCTTCGCGGGGGTCCGCCAGGGCCGTGCCTGCCGCACACACCCCGCCGCCGCTGTTACCCCGCGGCACTGCCTAGGGCAGGCGTAGTTTACTCTCGCAGCCCTTTCCCGAGCGGCCAATGGACAGCGGCTGCCGGCTCTGTGGCCGGCACGGCTCTGTACTCCCCTCGGTGCCTGGGGCTAGGGGCTGGTGGCCCTCACTACCTGCCCCGCTCTGCCAAAGCCACCGCTGGCTCCTCAAACACTGTGAAGAGCAGAGCGACGATCTTTGTGTGAGTGTGTGCTGGGAGTGTGTGCGCCAGCGGCTCCCTCGCGGGCCGCGGGTGTAACGGCACCGCTGAATGGCTGGCGAACCCATCCCTCAACGCGCCGGCCAATGGCGAGCCGTCTTATATCCCGAGGAGTGTTGTGGAGCTGCCTCGGTTGCATGGCTCTATGTGGAGCTGCGTTCCGCGGGTGCCGAGGCGTAGGGGCTCCGCTGCGCGCCGCGCCTCGCTCCGGCCCGGCGGCTCGCTGCCCGTCCACCCGCCGGCCCAGCCGAGGTGAGTGCGTGCTCGCCCGCTGCCCCTCACCAAGCTGCAGGGAGAAGGACGGAGACGGGCAGCTGCAAGCAGGAGAGGGGTGTCCTTAGCCCACACTTTCCCCTCCGCGCCCCAGCGACGGAGCAGCCCCCAGGCCCCCTCCCGCGGCGCTGGCCGCCGGGAGGGAGGTGCGGAGCTTCCCCTGTCCTGTGCGGCGGCTGCTGCGGCTCGCAGTCACTTTTTCTCCTTCTCGTTAGCCCTGCCTTCGTTTGAAAGTTTGGGCAGGCGAAGGACGGGTGGGTTTGTGCCGCCAGCGCTGTGCCTGGCCGGGAGGGCAGGGGTGACTGGGGGTGTTTTACCGGGGGCGGGGCGGCGAGGTGAATTGCAATACAGCGCAGTGCGTTTAAAAAAAATAAAACCCCAGAAGAAGAAGGCAGCAGGGGTAGGCCAGCCAGTGCCAGGCTGCGTTTGAAACCAGGCACCTCTCGCCGCCACGGAGAGAGAGAGGCAAGAGCAGCGGAGGGAGGAAGGGGAAGGAGGGCGAGGAGGAGGGGGGATAGCCATCGGCCGCCGCTCGGCGTGTGCCTCCGGGGGGACTTGACAGGGAAATCGCGGCAGGCAGAAACGAAACTTCATCCCGAGGGGCAGCGAGGCAAGGCACAGGGGAGAGTGCGCGGATCAGTATCGGCTGCCGCCGGCCTGAGGGGGCTCCGCGCTGCTGCTGGGAGAAAGAGGAGGGGGTATATAAAACCGGAGAGGGTGAGGGAGCCGATCCGGCGGCCGCACGGGGCGGGG